>JASAMV010002679.1:0-20784 GCA_030248065.1 Rhynchonema sp. JSB1_4 | reverse complement strand
CATAATTTCACCCAACAGCTCTTTGACCATGCCTTTGCACAATCCACTCAATGGACCAAGCTGGCTGCAGACTTTGTCGTCAATGATCTTCTCGGCCTCTTCCTGCAATAAACATTATGTAAGCACCATGAAACCTCGGACGAATTCTTTGCAGAATTCGTAGTTGCATAAGTAGGAATCGTTTAGAGATGCGCAAGAAGTATATTGATACACGTGCATGTCAAAATCAGCAATGATCAATCAAAGTAAAAAAAAACAACCCGGAAACCAAACTGACCAACGGCAAATCCACCAGGTCCTTGGCGGCGTCAACAATCTTCTTGCAAATGTCGCACTTGCCAATAGCTGGCGCCTTGGGTTGGCGAGTGGTGTGGTGGCCGGAGTGCGTGGTCATCTATTGCAGAAAACATTGACAGGTAATGCTCTAATGGTATACTTTCTGAACGTGTGTCTTGGAGAAGTCTTCACCAATAACATGCCACCTGTGTGTATGCGTACACAGCAGAGCCAAACCCTGAGTGGGAGCCCTCCGGTGGCTCCTATTTGGAAAACAATCCGAATACCGAACCCGGGGCACCAATTAGATCGAATTAGAGCTAAAGAGTAATTTGGCTGCTTTCCCACGTTTTCCCAAAAGAGCCGCGGGGGTGTACATTGGAAAGTTCCGGCATGTCACATGTATTTGTGCATTACTGGTGAGGAAGATGAGCTGCCCTTAGGGCCTCACCCCGACCGCCGAACATGGGACCAGCGGAGCTAAAGCTCACATCATTGCTGTTGCTAGTGATCTATACTACTAAAACAGGAAGACGTATGTACATGTATGTATGCATGTCTGTGGCCCCCTTCCTCGGGGGCACGGTTCAATTTTCACAGTGTACCTTTCGGTATGCTTAAGGGGTTTTCGGCTAGCCCAGGGTGCGCGGGCGCGAAGCATTAGCCGGGCCGTAGGCCCGTCTAGTATTGACTAATGATTGAAACAGTAGTGCCAATTTAAAATTGAAGTCACAACTCACTCCATCACACAGTCGCAAATGGTGACAGATCTGTTCGGGATTGTGGCCTTCTTGCAACGCGTCGCGGATGTCCTAATGAAACATAAAAGGGTAATATCTGTAATACATGACCAAAAATGTTCAATATTTTAAATTTTTTGGACGTGATTCATGACTAAAAACACAAAACAGCTCAAAGATATACAAAAATAATTTCCGTCGTGCGTACTTTCAGGTGATCGTGCACCAACGTGCGGCAGAATTCGCCAAATTGGAACTGGTCCAGTTTCTTGCAGAGGGTATGATCGATCTTCTCAGCTGCCTGATCCTGAAATTCGCACCATTTTCCGGCGCACAGCTGGTATACAGCATTGAATTCGTGAAGTGTTTACCGATGTTTACGCAGATTTACGCGGACGTAAATCCTCACCAAAATGTTTATTTGCCTTATTTCACAAAACGAAAATTTGGCTGAATCCCGAAAATATTGCCGGAGACCGAATGTTTCGCGTTTTTGCCTGCAAATTATCTTCGCGTTGGGATTTCTTATCTTACTAAGTCCGCCCCCAAAGGCATCTTCTTATTTCTTGTTCACGGATAACAAAACGAAATGAGATTGAAATGAAAGGATTGAGTCTCCAGATACAGATAGCTGGCAATAGACAACTCATAAAAATCGTTTGAACTGACTTACATCGGCTCTGTGCACTGTCGCGTGCGCTTCCTTCACCACATCCAGACATACGGTGCATTTGTCGATCTTGTTCTCTTGCTGTAATGTGGGATTACTGTAATATGTGGGTTATTGTAATGCGGTTACTGTAACACTGGATATTGTTACCGTATAACGAGCTACGGTAATGTGTTATTTACAACACTTACGGCGAAAACGACGCCCAGAACGACGCTGAGAACCACGAAAGTTCGCATGACGATATTGTTTCGACGTGGCCAGTGACGAAAGTTGCGCGTGAAAACACACCAGAAAAAACACACACACAATGACACTCGATGGGAAGTTTTTATTTCATGTATATGTACAGCCAACCTTCGCTCTTAATTTTTATCAGTTTAGAAAGAAATTGTGCGTGAGAACAGGGCACGCATCAACCAGCTGTGGCTCGCATTTTTCATCAATCTGATAAAACCCTATTTTGACGCGGTATGAATACTAAAACTGTTGCCTGTTCAACGGTTGAACCAGCCTAAGCATAAAGTGTCGCTTGTGTTTGATATTGGTCGCACAATGACTTTATAAGAATTGGTCAATTTTTTTCCTGAATTGTGAACCAGGAAAGTGACGGGGCAGTAATATGTTTCAGACCCGCAGCAACGTGGGTGCTCTGCTAGATATTTTCAGCTGAAAATGTTTTGTGAGAGTCACAAATAGCACAGTGGTTACGAGTGACTGAACGTGAAAATCAGGATTGATCTTTGGATAGGCTTTGTGCCCAACTAAAGCTCCGGCGGCTCTATTCGGAAAGTTTCTGAATGAAGCCGTCGGGGGACGAACTCTATATGGGAAACCCTGGGGTGTACGCATCAAAGACCACAACATTTCATCTGAACGTTATTATAACGCTGTATTTTTTTAAATAAGCCGCTTTCTTTGTCGACATGACAGAGCTTTATTACACTTTTGAAGCCTATTGTTGTTTTGCTGTTCCGGTTCTCGTGTATTTCTTGTGGTGACGGAATAAAGTACTTTTATTGCGCTTTTATGTTGAGCGTGTGTAACAAGCCAGATGACATGATCCAACACAAATAATTGACGGTGCAAAAACGCCGCACAAGTGACGCCCAGTTGATAATACGATTACTATCTGTCACACAATGACCATATAAGAATTCATCAAATCAATCCTGATTTTCACGTTCAGTCACTCGTAACCACTGTGCTATTTGTGACTCTCACAAAACATTTTCAGCTGAAAATAATCTAGCAGAGCACCCACGTTGCTGCGGGTCTGAAACATATTACTGCCCCGTCACTTTCCTGCTTCACGATTCAGGAAAAAAATTGACCAATTCTTATAAAGTCATTGTGCGACCAATATCAAACACAAGCGACACTTTATGCTTAGGCTGGTAGACCATCAAACACAGGCAACAGTTTTAGTATTCAATACCGCGTCAAAATAGGGTTTTATCAGATTGATGAAAAATGCGAGCCACAGCTGGTTGATGCGTGCCCTGTTCTCACGCACAATTTCTTTCTAAACTGATAAAAATTAAGAGCGAAGGTTGGCTGTACATATACATGAAATAAAAACTTCCCATCTAGTGTCATTGTGTGTGTGTTTGGTGTGTTTTCACGCGCAACTTTCGTCACTGGCCACGTCGAAACAATATCGTCATGCGAACTTTCGTGGTTCTCAGCGTCGTTCTGGGCGTCGTTTTCGCCGTAAGTGTTGTAAATAACACATTACCGTAGCTCGTTATACGGTAACAATATCCAGTGTTACAGTAACCGCATTACAATAACCCACATATTACAGTAATCCCACATTACAGCAAGAGAACAAGATCGACAAATGCACCGTATGTCTGGATGTGGTGAAGGAAGCGCACGCGACCATGCACGAGCCAATAGTCGGTTCAACGATTTTTATGAGTTGTCTATTGCCAGCTATCTGTATCTGGAGACTCAATCCTTTCATTTCAATCTCATTTCGTTTTGTTATCCGTGAACAAGAAATAAGAAGATGCCTTTGGGGGCGGACGATAAGATAAGAAATCCCAACGCGAAGATAATTTGCAGGCAAAAACGCGAAACATTCGGTCTCCGGCAATATTTTCGGGATTCAGCCAAATTTTCGTTTTGTGAAATAAGGCAAATAAACATTTTGGTGAGGGATTACGTCGCGTAAATCTGCGTAAACATCGGTAAACACTATTCACGAATTTAATGCTGTATACCAGCTGTGCGCCGGAAAATGGTGCGAATTTCAGGATCAGGCAGCTGAGAAGATCGATCATACCCTCTGCAAGAAACTGGACCAGTTCCAATTTGGCGAATTCTGCCGCACGTTGGTGCACGATCACCTGAAAGTAGAGAGAGATACTAATTATTTTTTGTATATCTTTGAACTGTTTTGTGTTTTTAGTCATGAATCACGTCCAAAAAATTTAAAATAGTGGACATTTTTCGTCACGTATTTCATATACAACACTTTTATATTTCATTAGGACATCCGCGACGCGTTGCAAGAAGGCCACAATCCCGAACAGATCTGTCACCATTTGCGACTGTGTGATGGAGTGAGTTGTGACTTCAATTTTAAATTGGCACTACTGTTTCAATCATTAGTCAATACTAGACGGGCCTACGGCCCGGCTAATGCTTCGCGCCCGCGCACCCTGGGCTAGCCGAAAACCCGTTAGCATACCCAAAGCTACCCGTGAAAATTGAACCGTGCCCCCGAGGAAGGGGGCCACAGACATGCATACATACATGTACATACGTCTTCCTGTTTTAGTAGTATAGATCACTAGCAACAGCAATGATGTGAGCTTTAGCTCCGCTGGTCCCATGTTCGGCGGTCGGGGTGAGGCCCTAAGGGCAGCTCATCTTCCTCACCAGTAATGCACAAATACATGTGACATGCCGGAACTTTCCAATGTACACCCCCGCGGCTCTTTTGGGAAAACGTGGGAAAGCAGCCAAATTACTCTTTAGCTCTAATTCGATCTAATTGGTGCCCCGGGTTCGGTATTCGGATTGTTTTACAAATAGGAGCCACCGGAGGGCTCCCATTCAGGGTTTGGCTCTGGCGGCGTACGCATACACACAGGTGGCACGTCTATCGGTGAAAGACTTCTCCAAGACACACGTTCAGAAAGTATACCATTAGAGCATTACCTGTCAATGTTTTCTGCAATAGATGACCACGCACTCCGGCCACCACACCACTCGCCAACCCAAGGCGCCAGCTATTGGCAAGTGCGACATTTGCAAGAAGATTGTTGACGCCGCCAAGGACCTGGTGGATTTGCCGTTGGTCAGTTTGGTTTCCGGGTTGTTTTTTTTTACTTTGATTGATCATTGCTGATTTTGACATGCACGTGTATCAATATACTTCTTGCGCATCTCTAAACGATTCCTACTTATGCAACTACGAATTCTGCAAAGAATTCGTCCGAGGTTTCATGGTGCTTACATAATGTTTATTGCAGGAAGAGGCCGAGAAGATCATTGACGACAAAGTCTGCAGCCAGCTTGGTCCATTGAGTGGATTGTGCAAAGGCATGGTCAAAGAGCTGTTGGGTGAAATTATGAAGCTGTTGAAAGAGGGAATCGACCCAGACAAGATCTGTCAGAAAATTCATATGTGCTGAAATGTTTTTTTTTAAAATTGGCCTTGATTCGCATTCCCATGCATTACAGTTAATTTCACGCATGTATAGAGCACAGCTACAGTGATGTGATCTTTAGGTTGCTGCAGAACAGAGAGTAGTGATGTACTTGTTCGAAACTGAAAAAACTCTAATAAAGGAACTGTTTTCGACAGAGAATAGTTCGCATAACATATCACTGTTTTGAAACTGTTGAGCAACTAAGCTCACACACAATGTCGGTCGAAAAAGCAATCAGAAATTGCTGCACTCTTTCATACCTTTCATTACACGACGATAATCATTAACACATCGAGAAAATACTTTTTGAAAGTCTCCGATCGTCAACTTACACGTGACGCTTTTGAAGAAAAGTCGGATATTGAGTGAAACATCCAGCATGATTGCGTCAAGCACAAATGGCATGCTGATTGGGGTGAGTGTGACTTTAATGTATTTATGTTTTTATGCAACCTAAATGCACAATCTGTGAAGCCTCGGCGAGCTGGCCTTCTGTGCCAATGCACAGTAGGCAGTATATGTATGTATATATCACATGTACAGTATATCATATGTATATATCACAGTATATGTATGTAGGTATGTACTATGGTAGGTGCACATGCGCGCAGCTGACGTACATATATGTATAGGTATGTATGTACCATGGCAGGTGCACATGGGCGTATATCGCTCATTTGACCAACGAAACTTCAAGCAACCGTGAAATGAGTACAACCAATGTATTCAGCATCGCAGCCGGAATTGTTTGGTACCTGAATGGTTGAAATCGGTTAAGGTACGCACGTGCCACCTTCATTTCAGCTTGCGTGCTTGCTAATTGAACATTTACCTTGTAAGGAGTATATGTCATATTTTTGACAACTTGTGATGTTTCGGATAAAACGGTCCAATCGTGCATATCCAATGCTCAATATGACTTGAAACAGAGTGGGTGCATGCCATGCACTGAACCACGGTAATACATCTCCATGCATGGCAGATTCCTACCACTTTTCAAACTTTTTAGATTTCATGAACCCTACGTCTTGACCAGTGAACCCTACGTGTTGTCCAGTGAACCCTACGTCTTGCCGCTTGTACCCTACGTCTTGTCCAACCCTACGTGTCGCCGAACCTTACGTCTTGACCGGCCCTACGTCTTGGCCAGGTACCATGCATGACACAAGTGTGTTCTATGTGACAGCCAAGTGTATAGTCCGTCCACCAGCTCATGGCACTTGGTGATGCTGCTGCCTGGTTTGTTCCCTTCCTCCACGTTCTAATGAAAGAGAAATTGATTGTGTCCGATTTTGCAAAAAAAACAAAAAAATAATAAAATGCGTCGAAAAAAATTGAATTCGATCAAATTTAAAATTAAATTAAATTAAAATCGATATAACACCTCGATTTCATAAAAACCACAATCTAGGAACAAAAATAATTTTTTTCGGAAACTCAATTTCTCTTTCATCAGAACGTGGAGGAAGGGAACAAACCAGGCAGCAGCATCACAAAGTGCCATGAGCTGGTGGACGGACTATACACGAGGGGCGCGGCGTGCCATGTATTGAATGCCGTGTGTATATTACTCTACTGTCGCGTGATACACAACGTTCAGTTACACCTCGCACGTATGTATCACGATGTCGTGATAAAGCATGCGCATCGGTCTGATGACGTCATGAAGCGAAGTAAAAATAGTTCTTTTACGTTTGCGATCACTTTTAAGCGCCGATCTCAAAATTGATTAGTGTATTGAGTGGTTAGACAGATATGCAAGGCTGGAGCCCAATGCTGTAGTAAAATCAGGTATACAATATGTATGTACATTGGCTGCTTCACAGGGTGTGGTCTTCAAATGTAACATTTTCATGCCAAGTCAAAGAGTCAGTCCAAGTCAAACTAACACTGGACCCAGATGCAAGCAGTGCCCCATAATTATCACCATCAAAATGCACTTTCATCAGAAAAAGACGCAAACAACCGCAGCTGGTGAACCCGTGTCCCGTTCTCACGATGTTTATTGATAAAGTGATTTTAAAACTAAAGGTCTTTATTTTCAGTGGTATATAAAGCGCACCGTGCCAATCGCGGTTCATATGAAACTGCGCGAATGCACTTGATTCTGAGGCAGTGTAGTATACCTGAGGAATGTCGGATTTAAGGCCCCCGAACGGGTAGATTCCTTGAAACCACCGAGGTAGAGGGATAGTTGCAACCGATCCCATGAGCACCATGCAGTCACCAAATCCATTTTAGCCAACTTGTTGGTCAACATTTTTTATTCGGAATTTTTTTAGCAGGGGCTTTTTCGGTACTAGTGCATCATGCGGCACCTTACAACCTTCCGGAGACAAGAGGGGTAGATACCTTGGAACCATCTGGGTCCATCTGGGTCAAGCGGTCAAGGGATACCTGCAATCATTGACCTGCCACTACACTGTTCTGAGCTGTATAACTTTCGTTACTGATCCGGACAAAAAAACGTCATGCGAACTTTCGTGGTGCTCAGCTTCGTATTTCTTGGTGTGGTTATTGCGGTAAGTGTTCACGTATAGTCCATCCATCTGCTCATGACATTTTTTTCAGCTGAAAAGCTTGGTCGGATCCAATGCTGTTCCGGTTCCGGTGGGCCTACGAAAAAGAAATGAAAGAAGAAATCGGTGTTTATTTTATTTTTTTTGTGCGCCGTTTTCTCTGACATTGCCTTGCGGAGGTACAGTTTTCCACAACGGAACCTGAACCTCCTGCAGAAAAGTGCCATGAGCTGATGGATGGACTATACTAATCAATCGTTCACTGTGTAATTAATTTATAGTAGCCCATTCATTAAAGTATACTCACCACAATCACACGCATAGTCCAACCACGAGCTCATGAGACGACTTTTTTGAAGTAGGCTTTGTGCGGATCCAATAACGTTCCGGTCCCACGTATTTCGGAAACGAAAGAAAGAGAAACGCACGAATTTAGTAAAAACACGCTCGTCACCTCGGTTGGTAAATTCTCTTTTGACTCCTAAAACATTGGTGTGTTCAACAATGTTGCTGTTCGCGTAAGCGCGCAACAAATTGAGGTCAGCCAGCTGGAGCTTGCCATCACTCTCTCAGCCCATTCTCTTTCTTTTGCTTTTCGAAGGACGTGTAACCGGAGCATCTTCGAATCTGGACGAGCAAGCTTTAAAAAAGGTCGTCTCATGAGCTCGTGGATGGACTATACAACCTTAAACCTGGCCCGCCACTATTGATATTTGAAGATTTTGGTCTGTTTTTATGATTTATTACTGTTGCCGACATCGAGACGAACAAGGTTTACATTCGTGACTTTTCCATTAAGTGTCGATTTAATACCGAAATTAATCCATAAACACCGGTTCTCGGGAACAAAATTCCAAAAAATAATAGAAGGTCCCGTTTAGTGCATTTTCAGGAAGACAAGAACAAATATTCGAGTGTGCGTCTTATTTTAGATAGGTAGTGGTGGGATATGTCTCTGCGAGGTGTATTGTGGAGATTGTGTGTTGGTTGTTAGTGCAGTGTTGCGAGGGGAGGGGTGGGAGCTGGGTGTAGTGTGTGGGGGGAGTGTAGAGGTGGAGTGCATGATAGTATAGTGTATGTGTATAGCTGTTTGGCAGATATTCAGAATTTTATTTTTTGTTGATGTGTTTGGTGATTGGTAGGGGTTTGTGTTTTTATTTTTGCTTTTTCGAAGGACGGGTAACCGGAGCATCTTCGAATCTGGACAAGCAAGCTTTAAAAAAAGGTCGTCTCATGAGCTCGTGGTTGGACTACATAACCTTAACAAACTTTACAGACCGACAGGCTGAATGCTCCCGCCATTGGCAAGTGCGACATTTGCAAGAAGATTGTTGACGCCGCCAAGGACTTGGTGGATTTGCCGTTGGTCAGTGGATCTTGTGGGGCTTATATCAAAGTGGTCAACTCAAGTGGTCGAATCACTCAAGTCAACTCACCAACTATAGAGTCGTTAACTCATCCCGATAGTCATTTATTACTGCTCGCTCTTACTGAGTTAATGAAGTCATTTGACAATATGATTTGGCCACCGCAATGTGTAAGCCGATTTTCGGGGTTGTGATCGGATATATCTATGTAACTTTAGAGTTCATTGCACGTCAGAAATTACTTTTGGGTTGACCCGAACTACACACATCAACGAAATACCCCAAGCGCTTTAATGCCTCTATTGTCGGCCAGTAACAAACACACAGCGTTATTAAAATTGTTCTTTTGCGAATTTTCCGCATCGCAAACTTGGCTAGCGAAAACTTCACTTTTTAGATTGCTCGTTTATTCGCCACTTCAGTTACTCCTGTTTTGCAAATAATCAATCTGATGTTTCATAACACTCTTGTATAGATTGCAGGAAGAGGCCGAGAAGATCATTGACGACAAAGTCTGCAGCCAGCTTGGTCCATTGAGTGGATTGTGCAAAGGCATGGTCAAAGAGCTGTTGGGTGAAATCATGAAGCTGTTGAAAGAGGGAATCGACCCAGACAAGATCTGTCAGAAAATTCACATGTGCTAGAATGCACCATTTCAGCGCTTTTCTGTAAAAATTGGGCTTAATTCGCGTTCAATTGCATCAGAGCTGAAAGTTCTAATTTCTTTCTTCTTTTTCTTCTTCTTCTTCTTCTTATTCTTTTTTTCCAATTGAATTTTCTAATTCATTAACTGATTAATTTTAGAATGTCAACTTTAGGAAAATATCTTGAAATATTTAACTTATTTTAAGCTGAGAAAAGCTTACCTTGTTGCTAATGATTATTCATTTTCATGTGGATCAGCTGTAGTGGTGATTAACGTGTTGCATTTGAAAATATGGATATAATTCTAATATGTATTAGTAACAATTAGTTATTTGGTCAGTTATTAGCTATACTAACCTCGGTACATTACGCTGTTTTGAGGGGCCAGGCAACGACTGCGATGAAACATATGCTGTAAATCGAAAGTACTCAATAGATTCTACCACATTTGATGTTTCTCGCACAAGAAAATGAAAGAATTAGTCCTAAACAAACGCTTCGAAAACTATTTTGTTTGAAAGATTATTTTCCGAAAACACTGCGCGTTCGTCAAACGGTTGCTGAATCAATGCTTGGCAGAACAATTTTAACGTAATTACCAGTTGAAAATGTGAAACGGGTTATCCAGTGAAGTTACAGACCCTTCGTATAATAAGCCTTAGCGAAGCGGACAGCAATAAAAACAGCTGTCATATGTGAACGTTTTGCGTTGCGGAGTTTGAAAAGGAAAATACGCGCGACACACTTTGCTCATCAAAGTTTTACTGTTAACCTTAAAAAACATTTTCTGCGCAGCTCCAAAATTGAATTAGAAATCGAGCTAAACACCAGCATAGTGATGAAAAATCATTGTGCCATCAAGTTGCTAATGGTCACTGTCTTGGCCGCTGAGGTGGCTGAAGCCTGCAGACACAAAGGCATCCAACGTCGACACAATGAAAAGTGGACTGAAGGTGATTCTTGTACTGAGTGCAGTTTTTCATTTCGTTTCCTTTTATGTCATATCTTTATGTGGTCAGGTTATTGCCAACGCCAACAAGACAAAGTCGCAAGTCGGAAAATTTTTGAAAAAAATGGGACAAAAAATTGATTTTCCCTGGAAATCAAGGGTACTTTCCCTGAAAAAATCAGATAAAATCAAAGAAATTCAGGATTTAAAGAAGCAAAAAACGATCCAGGCGTTGTTATTTAAAAAAACTTAGTTTTTTTAGTAAGAAAGAGGCCCATCGTTTTTTTGCCCAACGCTGGCTGTAACATTACTGCGTGCCAACTCAAACCGAGTTTTCATCATATCTGTGCAAGCCGACGGCAGAGCCATTACAAGCAATGCGCACACGCTGAAGTAACAATGTACAGCGTGCATAAATATTGGTCTGTTTCGCCCTGATTTCGCAGACGGACCGAGGCGCCAGAGCTCGTCAGTGCGAACGCCACTGGCAAACTAGCCTCCGAAAGGATTAGGTTATTCTCCCCGTTTCTTCTTCTATCTGATTCTTCTCCGTTTTAGTCCATTCCGTGAACCTTTCGTCAGGCAACCTTTATGGACTAAAATCAATAAAGTTCGCAATCTTAACAGGAGCCTACCAAATGCAGTGTACGATTACCGGTGCGCGATACAGCATAGCACCGGTTGCGTGTGTGACGCCGAGCGGTAGCGTATTGCGACCCGGATCGGCAGCGGAAGAATCCGGCAAGAAATACGAATGTCTTGATCGAGGCAACGGTCGTCTCGGATTTCGCACATCCGCCGCGTCCAACGCTGACTGTCGTCGGTCGGTCAATGTTTGGTGGTTCTGAGAAATTTCTTAGGAAAAAAAAATGAAAATTTTACGATTGGTAATCGATTTTATAACGGAACTCGACAAAATAAGATTTTTTTCAGAAAAAAAATCAACACACTCTTTATAGCAACGGGCGAACCCGAGCGTTCGGATCAACATGGATCGAGCAAGACGTTTATGAATTGAAATGCGAAGGTGGAGGTCGGTCAACGATCGTTGGCTGTCGAACGCCAAACGGCGTACGCGTGCCGTTGAATGATACAGTGACAGATGGCGACTATAAAGTCAGTACCTGACATATACCTACAGTATTTGTACCATGTATATACGTGTATCTATCACGTACAGAATGGTCCAAAAGAAGATCCGGAGTCTAAATTACGTGCCCTGTACTGGTGTTCTGCAGTTTATTTTTGCGATAAAATGTTTCACGAACTGTAGTAACAGATAAAGACTGCTTTATGATGGGGCGGTTCTGTGCTCGAGTGGTCTGACGCGAATCAGTGAAAGACCAAATGGTCGAGGGTTCAAGTACAGATTTTTTTGCCTTTTCACTTATAATTTTGATTGAATTCTTCGTGTAAGGCCGTTCTGTGTTTTGCTTTGAACGTGTTGGACTGTCCTAAAGTGAAGCGTTTCCCCGTAATGTCGATGCAAGACGGAAATATGCCCTAAGGATATGCAACCCAATTCAACCGCATAAAAGTTCGATACTAAAACAGTTTGGGTCTCGAAATCCGCGCTGCAGTCGAAGAGCGTCGCTATTCAGCACATTAGTTTGCGCCTGTGCTTCCAATATGCTGAATAACGACGCTCTTCGACTACAGTGCGGAATTAGAGACCCAAACATTTTTAGCACCGAACTTTTATGCGGTTTCATCAGGTTGCATATCCTCTTTAATACCCTTAATACCCATATTTAATACCCATATTTACGTCTTGTATATATCTAATACACTGGCCTTTTCAATTGCACCGCGCATCTTCGGGCTGTTCGGCCGATTGTTCTTGTCCGCGGGTAGATGATGCCCCTTGTACCGGTCGCTGACCAGTGGGTGTCTGTCGTGATCCAGCGCTGTTTGGAGTCACTCCCCCATTATTCGCCGGTGGTAGACATTGACGGGCCAGCATCCCATGGTCAGTACGATCAACGAAATGCTCGTGCCAAGTGACAAGTCCACCTGGACATATTTCCCGCTGGTTTTTCAAGTTCACTTACTAGCAGCTCATATGTAAAACAAGGGATGTGAGTCAGACATACCAGTCAGACATTCCAAATTGAACATTTTTAACCTTAGTACAGACCACAAACTGTGTCAGCGGAAACGACGGTCGAACAACGAAAGCCGCGATCGGGAACACCGCGGCACATAACGACTGTTTGATGGAATGTTCTGCTTCGGGTTAGCTTATTAACTCAAACATGATCAGCCACTTACTTAGCAAAAACTTCATTTTTTTAAATTAATGACGATCAGGATTCGAATGCGAGGGGCTGACGTGTCCAGATGTCGACGGGTGTACAAAGGATGATGATGGCACATGTCGTCCCATTGAGGAATTGACCGGTGTGTGAAACATTTATTATTATTAACTAGCCGGGACCCGTTCCTACGGCCCGGCGACAGCGCCGCGCCCGTGCCGTGCCACCCCCCCCCCGCCGAAGACCCGTTAGCATACCCAAAGCTACCCGTGAAAATTGACCCGTCCGCCCATCCGAGGGAGGGGGCCACATACATACGTCTTCCTGTTTTAGTAGTATAGATCAGAAGAGGTAGACCCAAGATCCATCCTTACACGCAGTGATAAACGCCGTGGTAACCCGAGAACTGTCTTCATACCGCGCCGACGCCAACGGAAATGCGCTCACGCTGTCATATGGGGTTGTCACCTGTCGTGATCCAAAGACGAACGATGCGCTCGAGTCGTACAAGATTGTGTGCAAGGACCTCTGGATGCACAATGGTCAAGCGATGCAAAACGATTTCTGTCAGATTCAAGTATAGTTGCTGTGATATGTTTGACTCCACCAGTTTCCCGAACGGTCTGCGTTTCCTCCTTAAACGTTCCTGCTTAAATGTAGGCAGCTGTCAGGGATGCAAAGAAGGCGAAGAAGGAATGCTTGTTCGAAGGTATCGATTGCGCAGTCGGAATGGCAGCTTATGCGGCCTTCCCACCACTGGGTCTCGCCTATGACGTTGTTGGCCTGGGAATATCCGTCGCTGGCCAACAGAACATGCCGCAGGTGTGGTTGTGGTTGTTTTAATATTCGTCATAAACGCAATTAAAACTCGCAAAAAACCAACTCAGCACTTCATGTGACCAGGTGCTCTGGGACAGCTTGTCAAAGGGTGACCGTCGTCGGAACAAACGAGCCAATTCAGTATGGCAAAAGCTGATGGCTGTCAAATCGAGATCCGCCCAAATGGTCAAAGACGGCTGGCAGGCTGCCAAAGCGAAGGCGGCCGCCCTGAAATCCGAAGTGGTGAAGAAAACAAGAGAGATTAGTGCTCAGGTAAAAAGGCAAGGCACCCAGTCGTGTCGAAGCTGCTGCCATCGATTCGCTTGCTGACGATTAGGGATGGGTTCGCTCTTAAAAATTTTTTTTGCTCTTCGCTTCTTTGCGAAAAGCGAACGAACATGTCTTGCAAAATTCGCTCTTTTTAATTGTTGCTGCCATTAGTATCTGTATACTCCACGTAAACCTTAATTGAGCGGATAATATTGACCAGGTGCCAGCAACAGAGTACAACTACTGACTGAGATTTATCGAAATGTGAGTCAAATGAGAGCGAAAAAATGAGCGGGTGGGTGGGGTGGTGTGTTTGTTGTTTTGTTTGGGGGGGGGGGGTGGGGTTCGGGGGGCTTTTTGGTTGGTGGTGCTCGCTTTGGTTGGGCGGGGTGCGGGTCTCCTGGGTACGATGATTGTCTAGTCCATTATAATACGACGCTCATTTCCATGTTCACTATAGTAAATTTCCAAATTCGCTGCCGCATAGTTAATGTCAGGTTCTAAACCTGAAAATCAACTTCTGAAACATTCAGACAGCCAGCACACAGTCATTCAGGTTGCCAGCCAGCCAGGCTGCTGTGTGCAATGTTTCAGAACCGCTCATGGTTAGCGTTCGGGTTTAGATCTTGACACTATAACTATGGGGCGTATTTTACTGTGCGGCAACGAATTTGGAAATTTACAATACCAATTAAAGCTGCGGTACACAGATTGGCGATCTTGTGAAAGACACGTACAAGAAGACCAAACGAATCGTGAGGGGCGCCGGCAAAGCGTTTGGTAAAGTGCTCTCAAAATTGGCGTGCCCCGCAGCGGTCGCGTGCAAGTGCATAAAGGCGTATACGCCGAAAAGCTGTCTCGGTTGGCTGGGACTGGGACGTCATCGGGTGATGCGTGCCTCGACACAAATGAATGTGGCCGATATCGGTCTAGCGGTAGACGCGCTCAACACGAACCTGCTGAAAAGCGTCGGTCAGTACCAGTTATTCAGGTCATCAGTCCTGTTTTATGCCATGTTTGGTCAAAGTTCAACGACCCCATATACATACCACCGTGAACGTATATTGTGTGAGTATCATAGCCAGACAGTTCAACGGTAAATCAAAATGTCGCCGACTACAGCAGTACCTGTAAGTTCCAAAGAAACGGCAGTTTGGCCCGTCCGTTAAAAGGTGGTCAGGTATATATTACACAGACATAAGCGTACATACATAGGGTGGAATTTTCGAAACGGTGTAAAGGTCAGTTGGGCGTAAAGGTCGGTGTAAAGTTCGGTCGAAAGCTCGGTCGGCGTAGCTCGGTGTAAACGTGAAACATTGCCTGTTATTAACGTGGAATGTTTCAAGTTTACACCGAGGTCTATCACACTGAGCTGTCGACCGAGCTTTCCACCGACCTTTACACCCAACTGACCTTTACACCGTTTCGAAAATATCACCCATATGTTGGTCGCACAATGACTAAATCAGAATTCATCTACCCTGATCTTCAGGTTCAACCTTAATTACTAAGCTACTTGTATTTTTGACAAAACATTTTCAGCTAAAAATAATCTAGCAGATCAACCACGTTGCCGCAGGTCTGAAACATTCTCTTTACTACATACTTTGTGTGCGATCACGCAACGCAACGTCATTGCCCCGTCACTTTCCCTCTTCACGATTCAGGAAAAAAATTTGACCAATTCTTATATAGTCATTGTGCGACCAATACCTTGTTGCTATTGGTTGCACAATGACTTTATAAGAATTGCTCAAATTTTTTTCCTGAATCGTAAAGAGGGAAAGTGACGGGGTGGTGACGTTGCGTTGCATGATCGCGCACAAAGCATGTAGTAAAGAGAATGTTTCAGACCTGCGGCAACGTGGTTGATCTGCTAGATTATTTTCCGCTGAATGTTTTGTGAGAATCCCAAATAGCACAGTGGTTAAGAGTGACTGAACGTGAAAATCAGGATTGATTTTGATGAATTCTTATATGGTCAGTGTGCGACCAATATCAAATCAAATCGCAAGACGCCGGATTCAGAGGTAATTGATTAGTCGTCAACGCATATCGTCAACTATGGCCTTCCAAAATTGAGAGGCGATAAATATACATATATAGGCAAACCACGCCAACACGAGCCCGATTTCGGAGGCCGAGTGCTTGCAAAACGAATAGAAAGAGAAAATCCTCATGCCCCACGCTGTATTCTACAACGTGTAAGTTTTCCCAAATCAGCAGCCACGTATGAATGTTTCACTAATCTGCCACTAATCTGAAATCGAGCTCGTGTTGGCGTAGTTCAAGTTCAAGTTCAAGTTTTTTATTGCATCAGAAGCAACATGGTAACGTCAACAACACGCATAAGCTGGACAGTAACGACGAAACCATAAATAATTACAAGTGTTTAGTGGGCCAGTGGATAGTTACGGATCGAGAGATGTAGATGATGATACGGAGCAAAAAACACAGAAAACACAGAAACACAGCATGATCGTAGTGTCACTGTACACAGTAGATGGCCATCGAGGCTGAGTTGACGACACAATAATAAGCCACGTTGAGCCAACAACACCGACTTCCTCTCACGTTGTTCGACTACACGTGGCCGATGCTACACGATTGCACTGCATCCGCATTGGACAGTGTCAACACCAATTCGCCGCCGCGGCGACTAGCTGAATGTCTGCAGTTTCGTCTCGCATCCGTCGCCGACACCAGCGATGGACGTCGAATGCGCACATTGTAAGCTTCTCGTATGTTTGATTCACTTTTGTGTTTTCATTTTCACGAAATCTTATACGTTGATGACTCCCTGGAGAATGCCAAATACATAAGCCCCTCCCCGGGTGACTTTCTGGGAAAATTTTTTACTGTAAAAGCTAAAAAAGTGGATCACAAAAAGCACCCCAAGGGACTTGTTCGACATGTTTTTCCGTAACCCTGTAATGCAGATTCAAAAACGCCATGGGCGGGCCGTTGATGGCAGCGTTCGATGCGCATCAAGCTGACATGCGCCAGTTGGACGACCAGGCGCGAGCGATCGGGCTCGACTCGGCGCAACGAGCTCAGGTTTGAACAAGAAGTTGACTGCCGATTTTGATACTTTGTTTTTCCCAAACAACAACTAAGGTGTGCGCATGAAAAACCTTTTTTGAGAAGACTAGCCCCTTTTATAGGTTGCGCATCACCAAGCTCTCGAAGAGACGATCGGTACGATCGACTTTGTGGTCACCGAATTGGCGAACGATACTGATTGTGAGTGCATGCCATTATCGAAGAGTTATGGTATCGTTATCTCCTCACTTAAATGGGAGTCGTTGAACGAACTTCACCAGCTTCACACTCAAACTGTTACAAACTATTTCGGGTGGCAAAACTATCCACACCCCTCCTCAGCTTTTCAATTTACTTATTTCCAGCCGGTTTGCATATGATCGGCGTGATACCGCTGTACGCCAGTGAAATCTACGCTGACAACGGATTCGTGGTGCAAATTGGTTGGTTGCGTTTCAGTTTTAATTTCAAGTTAAATACATATACTTGCATTTGCACATGTAATAGCAGCGTAAGTTATCTGTCACCCCGTTCGATCTGGCAGGTCAAGCAGGGTTTCGCCTGGTTAGCCGTGGAATCAATTAACTCCCAACCGGTCACGGCCACTTCACTCCATGTGCACGCACATAGCCTTCCATCCTTAAGACTGGTCGGCTAAGCGCAGACTTAAGTTGAACACGGAGACCGGAATAATTCCGTGTTTTGCGATCCGTGAAAAATTTTTAAAATCGCAGAATACGGAAATATTTTCTTGCACGGAACACGGACATAATGCAGGCATGCAAACGGTGCCTTTCGAGTGATTGATGACAAAAGCCAACGTGCTGAAGTCAAAAGTTTGCGTGTTGACGCGAGCTGCAATAATTTCCTCGGAAATATTCCGTGATTTTTTATTTTCACGGAACACGGAAACTGGAAATATTTCCGTGCACGGAAATATTTTCGTGAACGGAAATGAGTGAAATAATATTGTAGTGAAATTATTTCTGTGTTCCGGTTTCCGTGTTTAACCTAAGTCCGCCCTAAATGGGGAGCGGCTTGCTGCGGCGTCAGGACTGGTCACGGTTTAGGGTGGAATTTTCGAAACGGTGTAAAGGTCAGTTGGGCGTAAAGGTCGGTGTAAAGTTCGGTCGAAAGCTCGGTCGGCGTAGCTCGGTGTAAACGTGAAACATTGCCTGTTATTAACGTGGAATGTTTCAAGTTTACACCGAGGTCTATCACACCGAGCTGTCGACCGAGCTTTCCACCGACCTTTACACCCAACTGACCTTTACACCGTTTCGAAAATATCACCCATAGAGTGCCGTGATCCCGGCTTGGAAGAACAATTGTGACACCGTAGCCGACAGAAACTCATACATACGTTGCTTTTTTACCGCTTCAAACGGGCACCAATGCAGGACTGTTTGATGATCCGTACCTCGCTTGCCAGCTGGCTCTGGTGACGAGCAACCACGATGAGACAAAACAACAGGCACGACCAAAATTGAAACGTGTGCACGAGGATCGCACGATTCACGTGATAGACTCGATGGATGAACACAGGGCATACCTGCTGCTGTTCGACTGTTCTTCCTCTCAATGAGGCTAATGGTTTTGTCGTCAGATCATCTCGTTAAACTAAGTCATCGTCGAACACATGAGCCCCAAATGAGCGCGAAAACTAATACATGTGTTCGACGACTTTGTTTAACGAGATGATTTGACCACATTACTATAAGCCCTCAATGAGCAGTGTTTTGTATCTATTTATTCTCCGAATTGCTCCTGAAATTGAGGGAACCACGAATAAAAGTCGCTCAAAAATACACATTGCGTCTAGCTATTGAAAAAAATAGCAAACGAAATTGACGGCACACATCCTTGTTAGTCATAAATGATCTCTTTTGTCGCAACACGTTGACTCCAAGCAGGCCCACATGTGTACTACATGTAGGCACATCAGTGTTGCAGTACCAGCTGCAATTCTGGGAATTGATGAGCCTGCACAGTTAAGAAAAGAAATCAGCGGAACCTGTAAGCGCCTGCGTGCCCCTCCACACGAAGCTTGCAGGAGCCTGCTGGCTCAGTGGGTGCACGGCTTGTTTTTGTGTCTTTATCGTGGTTATATTCCGAATAACCCATGTTACAATATTTTTTCTGATTACCGGTCATTTTATATGATTAATTTCGTGGTACAATCGCACCAAACTGTTTTTGTGCGGTAAAATCTTCTTGACACAGTGGTCGCGTTACGCTCACCTTTCGCGTGCTGCTGTTGACCGACACATGCTGGACGCGGACACATTTTCGAAAAGTTTCGAAACACGTTCCTCCACTCAGATTCGGGTTGTCTCAAGTTGGATTGTATCCGAGTGGCACGGAACAAGTGGAATCAATTGGTTAGCGGTACAATTCATATGTAAAGGCAAACTACGCCAACACGAGCCCGATTTCGCAGCTGGCAGAATAGTGAAATATTCTGACGTGGCTGCTGATCTGGGAAATGCTGCACGTTGAAGACTACAAAGTGGAGCATGATGATTTTCTCTTTATAGTCGCTTTGAATGCACAATACCTTCGAAATCGGGCTCGTGTTGGTGTAGTTTGCTTTTGCACATGACATTGAAGCCAACCCTGTCAGCTAAGCATAACCGTGAGCACAACGTGAATCGAAACTTTGCACTGACTTGCGCGGGTCAATCAGGCCGCCATTTTTTGTATGCACGTTAGGTTTATGATGCGGCTGCAAATATGAGTCTGAGCCGAAATACTCGCGTTTACATTACGTGTAAATGCGGATACCGTCATCGGTATACGTGGACTGTGGCCCCCGAGCGGCGGCCCATTTAGGAAGCTTTCCTTTGGCTAACACCAAAAGTACCTATGTTGCCACAGCAACTGTAACGTTTATGACATCAATCATCCGCATCACATGCACGCAAACCTATGTACTTTGCGGCTCGATTGCGTTTGTGCTAAAAGCCAAATGGGCCTCGTGTCCGTTTTTTTTGTTTCGGACAATTTTTTTATTTGCGCATTTTTTTATTTATTTTTATTCGTAATTTTTTATTATTTCACGGTGGGATGCGCGTTGCATTCCAAGCACTGGGAGAAAGCCATACTACCACGAAACTCACTTCCTGTATTTTTGCTTCGATGCGTTGTTTGTATCAGCTCCCACATTTTTGAACAGCTGAAAATAGCAGCATCCAAAACAGGCACTGTAAATACAAATGTGAACGACGTCATTGCCTCGTTGATATACATAATGCCCAGCAAGCCAGCCGGCGACAACATCTCCATCGAGGATCGTTGCTTGATTAAGCGAAAGTCATGCATCTTCGGACAACCGCCACTGATCTTGGCTGCTAATAACGGTCAGACGGACATGGTACGAATGTTGCTGAAGAAGGGGGCCAATCCGCTTGCGGTGGACGAAGCAGGATGCGATGCGTTGCACTTGGTGCAAACGGACAATCAACAGGTTCATGGAATCCTTATTATTTGAAGCTTCGGTGTTCATTCAGCGTTCTTTTATTGCTGGGGATAGGAACTATAACGTCTACGGTTATTGCACTTCGGCAA
>JASAMV010002678.1:0-12379 GCA_030248065.1 Rhynchonema sp. JSB1_4 | reverse complement strand
CACGGCTGCTTACGTTGACAACTATGTGTATGTAGAGTTGACGATTTTCGTTGACGACTAAACATTTGTTACGTATCAACCACGTTATGCACAAATGCTGGTTAGGTTACAAAATTGAAAACAGATAAAAAACTGCAACAAATAAAACAACTCAGAAAAGCAGAAGGTGTGCTAACGGTAGATAAGACAACTGAATTAGATTCATTACAACTTAGCATTAGAGCAACAGAGGGCCAATTTTAGGCAACTGAATTTTAGCACAACGGAGTATTCCGCGACTTTTCAGGCCCGGAAGTTCAGGGCCGACCTTTTCAGGACGATGCAGGCCCGGCTGGAGCCTAAGCCTAAGCCTATAAATGGGTCAAATATGCTGGGCCTGAATGGCCGGGCCTGAACCTGTGCCCCGGGACTGACCGTCGCAGAATACAACGGAGACGGGGTTGTTGGCGACTCCACCCAATTATTGTTTTCACACTGTGTACCAACTGAACAACAGTTACACTTTATTCAAGTTAACAAACTCGGTCGCCATCCGCGGATGCGGCATCCGCCAAAAGTTTATTTGAATGATCTCCCTCCGCTGGCCGGCCTCCTGTGACATCCTGCAGATGATAAGAGGCACGCGTGCGTTGAGCCACCACGATTAATAACACCGCATTTCACCCAAACATAAGATCGTATGCATTTAGGCTCGTGTGGTGAAATTGTAAATCGGAAAACAGCTACATGCAGCAAATATTGATTCTTCCCAAATGCGGTCAGGATGAAAACTACGCTGTTTTTGCTTGCATATCAGATGAGGTTAGCTGCCTACAGCTGGAAGCTGTCATCAAAACATCGCTTGTTGTTTCGCAATTCCCAGACGTCCAATGCTGTGTGTGGTCGCATCGTATTATATAGAAAACGTTAGTGCTGAACCCAGCAGAAATCTGATTCTAGAATGACTATTCGAGCCTTATGTAGATGCCCCTCTCTGGCTGGAAAAGATTGAAAATCTTCTGTGAAAGAGAAAATAAGGTATATAATCATTCAACCTTCGCGTTAGCCTTCTCGTGTTTGTCTGTGCCTCTGAGAATAGCGATCATTCCATTCAACACATCCAAGTATTTCGTGTGTTTGAACGCGCTTAATTTCGACTCATCGATTTTGCTTTGCGACATCGCCGCCCTCTCCGTCCACGATTGACTGTAGGCGAACAGTGTCTGAAAGACAATAACATTAAAATAAGGCACGCTGTGTGATTTGAAAATTAGTCATATTGGAACACAGCGTTGGTGGATGTCGGATCATCTGCACGGTGCGGCGCTGACTCGTGCACGAATTTAGGTATGTTTGCTCCAAATTTTTGCATCCAAAATCTGTTTCGATTACTATACATACTTCTCAAAAATAGTCAAATGTTTTTCATTCACCTGCTGCAACAGTTTGATGTCTGTCGCTGCGAGGAACGGCTCGTCTTGACCAACTGCCACGGCTTCTTTCCGACTGCGAAGTTCGAGTAGAAATTCCTGTGATTTATTGACTTATGCGTTTCCACTAATGATTCGCGGTTGATTTTAGAAAAAAACATTTCGTAATAAGGTTCTGCACAGATACAGTAACTGTTTGAAAGCAGTCTACATACAATACCGGGGTTTTCAGTTACCCACCGAATAAAGCGCCCACTGAATAGAGCGCCGTGGGGCTCTATACGGAAATTGTTTCGTCCGGACACAAAGTTAATATTGAAAAATGACTGTAAAAACCGGATTAAAACCGGTAATTTACGTGAAAAATGTGCCCTGTTGGTCATAATTGTACTTAGAACTACTGCTGCTATCATTTTTACGTGGAGCTGAATTCCTACTTAGTTCCAAATTGAGCCCCATGGAATTCTTGTTTGTCAATAAAAGTAATTTTCAAAACAGAGCCCCAGGGGCTGTGACCAGAAAACTCCAGCACATTCAGGTAGGGTTCAGTTGTATACCTGAATCTTGCGCGCAAGCACTATCTGATATTGTACAAAACAGTCGCGTGAAACATCATCAGTTCCACTGGTCAGCACGTTGTCTTCCTCGAAAGGCACGAAACGATGTTGTTCCATCACTAGCTGCAACAAGATTGCAAATGAGACAAGCTCACACTATGTATGTATGTACTTGGTCACACAGATAATTTTGATTTCGTTCACGTTCGATATAAACAAGGCAAAACAAAGTGTCCGCTGGGATAACCAGTGACCCCTACTCATGCGATCAGTTTGTTTTTGATCGAGCATGATTGTGCTGTAAAGCAGTCTATTTACATTTTGACAGCGGTGTCCGCACGACCAAGGAACGTATACTGCTACCATCAAATTTCAAACAAAGAAGCCCAAAATAAGCCGCAAGAACGTATACATCGCCCCTGGCCGGATGCTCCCGCCGATTGACAGCTGTGGTCGTCAAGCCTGCCAGCTCCACGCCGCCCGCCGCAATCACCTGCGTCAAACTTCGATTGCTCAACGGTACACTGTTCACTCATCGAAGTTGTGCTTTCGAATTCTGAACGTGTGAAAGCAGCCAATATTCACGCACCTGCGTTCCGACGTCCGCATAGCCGGTCACTACCTGCATGTCGTCACCGTTGGCATCTGAAAAATAAACATTCACGCATAATATCTACAGGAATGGATGAACTACATATATGTCGTGCCCACACTCCAGTTGCAAACAAAAATGTGTTTTCTACATGGCCGTTGTTCTAACAACCTTTGCCAATGGTCTTTATCGCCTGTGCATGTACTTCGGGGTCAATCCTCAACCATCGTAGCTTGGACGGCAGACGTAGCGTGGAGCCGCTGCCGTCCACTATGATCATTGTTTGCAGCATTGCGTCCAGGAACGGCACCCACGACCATCTCACGCCCTCTGCAAAATGTTGGGAAAATGTGCCGTTAAGGGCGGACTTAGGTTGAACACGGAACACGGAACACGGAAATATTTCCGTGACACGGAAATCCATGAAACTGGTTTGTATGTAAATTATTTCCGTGTTCCGTGTTCCGTGTTCCGTGTTCAACCTAAGTCCGCCCTAAAGGGTGTGTCTGACGCGTTTCCGCATTAAGGGCGGACTTAGGTTGAACACGGAAACCGGAACACGGAAATATTTCCGTATTCCGTGTTCCGTGAATGTTTTGGAGAATCACGGAACACGGAAATATTTCCGTGCCACGGAACACGGCAATGATTCAGGCACGCAAGCGATGCTTTTGCGGTGATGATGCCAAAAGCCAGCGTGCTGACGTCAAAAGCCCGCGTGTTGACGCAAACAGCAACAACTATTCACACGGAAATATTTCCGTGTTCCGTGAAAATAAAAAAAAACACGGAACACGGAAACCGGAAATATTTCCGTGCCACGGAAATATTTCCGTGCACGGACATCCACAAAACTGGTTTGTATGTAAATTATTTCCGTGTTCCGGTTTCCGTGTTCAACCTAAGTTCGCCCTGACAAAAATGTCCGTTTCCATATACCGTGCCATCTGATATCCACCGATTTGTTTTTGACATCCACTGAGTGCAGACTGCGAAATATGCCCTTGTAGTCGTAACCGCGCATTGACAGCTCCTGTGTGAAGGATGTTGGTACCGAGCTCAGAACTGTTTGGATAATTTTTTCAAAATCCCAAAACAGAAGCAACCCGAGAATGATCGTCTCAGAGTCGATTAAAAAGAAAATAGAGCGATATCAAAGTTTTGTGATCGGATTGGATCGGATGTGACCTATGTACCTTGGCAACGCGACTTTTTGAATTAATGAAAGAAATTTAGTGATGCCGATAATTTCGTCCAGCGTTAAAGATGTTCCCCGACCTAAAATGAATAACTAATAAGCTGGACGAAATTAATGGCGCCAGTAAATTTCCTAATACCCTTAATGCAAAAATCGCGCGTTACAAAGGCAAGTCACATCCGATCACCAAGTTTTATACCGAAGTTAGTGCACAAAGTCGTGCCACTGAAACTCACGGCCAGACACCGGAATGGCCCCTGGTCGGAACTAAAAGTGGATCCCGCCCGGCAGAGAACAGTGTGCACAACAGGCGTGTACCCGATAAATATCATCAGCATCGAGTGTGACAATCTCCTTCTGCTGTTCATCGGGGTTCAGATCGACCATCTCCTTTGTGCCGAAAACATCGTTTCTGTCGACCGTCTCCTTGATGTTCATTGACTTTGCGTCCGATCGCATCTGCACATCTTCTTCGGTCAACAGGCGAATATAGCCTAAATTTAAAAACATTAGTTCGGTGACGTGGAACTCAATTCTATTTGTTCTCATTCTATTATTCTCAGTCCCCGGTGGCGGTTGCGCTTTCGAGAATTTGGCCCATTGTGTCCTATTTTGAGCATGTAGTCCGTGTTTATAGAGAACTGCTGCTGACTACACCTTTGTTCGATATTTACACCGTTTTTGAAAATGTACAAATCTTGAAACATTTTAAGTGGCCACTAATTTCATTGCTGCGCACGATGTCTATACAAATGTGCACACCCACCGCTGCACACGAGCGTGCCATTTTCAGTGATCTCAAACAATCCAGCCGGCCACGTGTGCGACAGCTCCAGTTTCACTGAAACAATTTTGTTCGTTTTTCTCTGTCCTTGTAAACTGGGTATTATTTACTTTTGCAGAAAAGAAATTTGCATTTAGTTGATTATAGTCGACTAACTGATTCGACGGCATTAAAAGCAGCTGATAACAAAGACTCACGAGCTGACTTGCGCGATAGAAATATCGGAGCCAACACACGGACATTTTCGATTAGAACACCTGCAAAATAATAACGTGCCTTATTTGTTCGTGAGTTTCTTTGCACCACCACATCGTAAGTATTTAGTGAACAGATCGGACCTGAGTTGGTCGTTTGACCCTGAGCAAAGGCGATTTCATGATTTTTACGAACAATGTTACTTGTAACTTTGGATGATCACATGATATGAACCAAACCGATTCAATAAGTTCGTTAACAGACAATTTAATTTGCTGCAATGGTTATGTTACATATAAAACATCG
Organism: Rhynchonema sp. JSB1_4; assembly: GCA_030248065.1. NCBI lineage: Eukaryota > Metazoa > Nematoda > Chromadorea > Monhysterida > Xyalidae > Rhynchonema > Rhynchonema sp. JSB1_4. The sequence goes on along the minus strand of JASAMV010002678.1, from coordinate 7,338 downwards.
GGCTTGCTTTAACAAAATTTGGTCTGAAGTTGAATTTTGAACCTGGCAAAAACTTGATTCCCGGTGGTCCGACCAGGCCGCGGTGCATTGCGTATATGTGCCACGACATACACAGATAGGCGGAGAAGGGAAGCAATGGTCGTTCGTCAATGATGTGCTCGAGCAGTTTCGGGAATAAGTTCTGCAAACAAGGAATCAACTACAAGTGGCTTTTTAACCAGTCTCAGTAGTCATGATCAATATTATTTCAAGGATTTATCATTCAACAGTGTAGGCCAACCGATTAAAGGGTGTGTCGAACGTCGTCTATCCCATTTTCTTGAGTGGAAATGATGATGATGGTGAGTCTGCTTAACAAATCGCGTCTTACAACTATAGCTAAATCGCGAAATAGAAAGTCTTTTGGCCGAAGATTAAATATCGCCACCAAGTTCGGTTTTTTGTGGGGATGGGCGGTGGATTTGATGCCGATATGTGACTTGGTATAGTAAGTTTCGGTTTGTTCCTGACTCAAAACTCCCGTTCGAAGTCGGCAGGCAACGAGCTCAACGCACAAATAGTAAGCTCCACTTGTGCGCTGAAACATTTGAAACGCACACGAGCTAGCTGCGTGGCTTGTTGACTGTGTGTTGACTGTGATTTGCGTCTTCGGGGTTTTCCTGCGTCTGTGGATGCATGAGGCAACGAAATTAGAAACTTACTATACTAAAAGTAACCTTCTCTTTCGTTTTCAGTATTTTAGAGAGTTCAAAGACACGGTTTCCTTGACAAACACTATCAACTCGATGCTGTCTTCAATTTGCATTCGAGGACAGTCGGTGCTCAGTGGCGTCTGACACACCCTTTAATATAGATCGATTTATTTTATGGAAACCAAAATGGGACACCAATCAGTCAATCGCAATGCACTCTCTCTCTCTCTCTCACGTCATATTCGTTCGAGGCGCTGTCCAAACTGAGCACAGCGAATCCGTTGCGCGGGAATTCCCTGCTCTTCAAACTGATCACATTGTATGAATCCCTGTGATCCCAGCCAACATGATGCGCAATCATGGGCGTACCAGCCGGCACTGGGTAAAGAACCTAAAATGACAATAGTCACCAACGACCTTTTATTAACGCTCGCTTGGCAGGGACATAATGAGGTTGATTTAGGTGATTTTTATTTGGGCTGTATTTTTTCGTCCAGCTACTGTAATTGTAGCCAAAGTGAGAGTAGGTTATCAGGAACAGCAGAACCGTTTGCGCCGGTCATAAAATTTAGTGCTTGTCAAATGGATTTTGCAAAAAATTGCCCAACCCTCGCTTCCGCATTCGAAACAGTTGACATGAAGCTGAAAATACAAGATCGCAACAAACCTGTGGATACAATTGTTCGGCCCTGACCCGTGCGCCATTGTAGTGCAACGCTGCCAAGCCATTGAACAGTGACTCAAGCTCACCGCATTCCGCTTTGGCATTCACTAGCCCGACTCGGCCAACCGAACTTGGAAGATTACGACGCAACAACGCTTGCAGAAGCGAATGGGGGGCGATCTGTGTGCAGATACATACATTGCGATACTACAGTCCACTCTCGTCAGTCACATTTAGACGTCACGCGACGGGCGTATAATAAGATGGGATATGACATCTTTGATCTTCGGCAGGTGGACAATCATCATGGTATGTACAGTATCCAGTAACCTGCACCTATTTTGACCAGCGTAAAAGTTGTTCCCACATAACGTTTGTAGGAATCTTCTATGTTAGAAAAACCTGCTTTTATATCTGTGATCTAACATGTAATGATGCAAAATTGTGCACGACCGGATAACCCCGACCGATTATGTACACATTATTTGATACCCATCACAAGTATATGTACCTCAACAGCAATGGCGTTGGCGGGCACTCGCTCCATGGCGTCTTTGAATCGAACTGGTGACATCATGTTGTTGACGTGGTATTCAGCTGAGTTCTGATTACACCAATCGGGCAAATCTGAAAGGAAACGGAAAATGTGGGCAATATTTTTCTCGTCGTTGTTTCGTACTTTTATTACTATTCTGTTCATTCTCGTCATTGTTATTTTTGTCGGTTTCTGTTGTCTCGTGTGTCAAACTGGTCGAAATCCAACGTTTCGATCGAGGTCTCGGCCTGGGTATGATCTGAATGAAAATAAGGACACATGTATGGTACGTATGTTGTGTCAACTGAGGTGAACAAAAACGGAGAAATAGTCTAGATCAAAGATGAATATTTTTAGGCCAAAAAATGAACCTGAGCTGTCCTCTCAAGCACCGTGGCGCGAATTTTTTCCAGTTGCTTGGAGTGAAACGCCACTCCCGTTGACTCGACCATTCTTGCGAACACATTCTTTTTCTCGAGCTCGGCAACAAATGTTTCAACCTGAAACCAAACGTTACATCATCCTCATGTTCATAGTTTCGTGGTGTTTATGTTTCACAGTGATAAAGTATAAGAAACAGATCCAGCTGACCGCTAGCCTATCGCCGGACACAGTGACCGAGTCAGCAGCGTTGTGACACACGGGCTCGATCTCGGCCGGGCATTGCTGTTTGGCATTCTGCCAACTCAGACCAATCGCTGCCATCGCGCCCGTTTTGTTCAAGCCTGAATTCTTTTCTCACTCTTTTACGTTTATTTTTAAACAGAACGTATAATACCTATGGGACTCTAAATGATAACTAGTGGAAAATTAGCCTTTCGACAGAAAGGTAAATTTTCTTATCATTGCATGTGGACCACACGCTTTGATTGATTGAGCTGCGGCGGCTCAAATTATGACCAGTGTAAAAATTGTAAGATTTGTTAGAGCAAGCCTCCGCCTACATTCGCGGTGCAGCGTCGGCAGTGATACCGGCTCATTCATTATAACGCAGGTACATATTTTGATCGTATTTCGCTCACATGCATATTGCCTTGCCTGATGTTTCGAGCGGAGTACAGATTCGCTAACCATTCTCAACTATGGCATTCGCCCGATGATAGGCGACCATCAACGTCTGGTCCCTGGTGAACGTTCCATCAGCGTAACCGGCCGCTATTTCACCAGTTGAATGACCCACGATGCCGTCCGGTGACAGACAACACGACTGTAGCACGTCGGTCAGGCCGATCTGTACGTGCTTTATTGATCATGTGTTGTAGCATAGCACGTGTTATACATATGTAAGCATATAGCACTTGTATCTCACTGTTCAGGAAGCCCTAGACGCTGCGCCTATAACACATGAAGAATCGATAATGGGATGCAGCCAGCGGCTCGGCTCAGGTACTTACATATGTAGACAGTCCCTTAAGGCCACTTATACTTTGTCTCGTACGATACACGCAACATTTTCTGACGCGCTATTGGCTGTTGGTCGCGCATGAGCCAATTAACGTTCCCGTTGTGCGTTTTTCGCGCGGCGACCTAGTATAAAGTGACCTTTACACTATTCCCTGCGCGCTCACACGAACCTGCACCGCTATCACGCCGACCATTGCGTGTCGTGTGTCTGCCCAGGTGTCATCCGTGTTCTGCTCAGTTATCAACTTCATCAGGTCAATCCCAGTCTTGTATTTCTTCAGAGCCTGCAGTACATCACTCAGTTTTAGTTCTCTAATTCAAGATTACTCAGAGCGCGTGCTCATCTTTTTTGATTTGCAGTGGGTAAAAAGAGCAGCAACAGCACCTCAGTACACCTCAGGATCGAGAAACGGAACACGGGTAGTTTGAGCAGCTCTCGGGCCATTCCGGTCCACTGCGAGCCCATACCTGCGTGTTCAGAATAGAGCATATTCTGAATATCTTGGCAAGATATACAGCCAGCCAATAGTGCAACATAAAGGTCGATTTATACTTCTGACTTCCGGGAAATGGAAGTCAAAATCCGGAGAAGTCACTACGACGCAGAAGTGCCCGGCAAGGCAGTGGTTGCCTGTGGTGATTGCCTGTTCCGTTCTGTCCATTGACCGCTGCCTGCCATCTACTGTTCTTGCTTTGTTGATGAGCTAACCGAATGGGCAGTCGCAAATTACTGACTGATACTGCCAGGCAGTCAAAGTATAATCCGGCCTTTATTCATGTTCGTCCTCTCTTCACTCACCTGCGTAGATGTACCAAATCGGTTTTCTCTCCGCCGTGTCACTTGCGCTCGATGGCATTTTCTGTAAATCACTTCAGTCATTAACGTGAAAATGAGAACAATAATTCAACGGTCGTTGATACTTTAATTTCGTAAACTGGCTGTTTTTCTCGGTTTTCGTCCCCGACGTAGTACAATGCATGGCCGCGGTATGGAAAATCGACCGGAGTCAGATGGGCCTGTAATTAACGTCTGTTGATCAGAGAGTCATTATTATTATCGGAGGCTGCAAAACATGTTATTTTCGGTGCACAGACAGTCTAGCTGGTTCTGGCTCACAAGGCTAGAGACTTTGCGTTCTGCTAGAGCTCAAACTTGCAGCAAGTGAGCCACTAATAATCCAACCTCTCACCTGTTCCCACAACAATGCGAACATGGAGTGATTGTCCTTGTGTGCCACTCCGGCCTCAAGCAGTTGATGACACGCGGCCTCCGTGCGACCCGCCGCGCACAACAATCTGCAATAATTGGTTATAATATCAGGTAAATTATTTTTTTCAATAAACTTTTGTTATCTATATAGGCGTTCTCCGATGGAATGGGAGAAAATTCTATATGGCGCAGGTTAGCTGAACGCTTTGAGCGCGTGAGAGAAACATATTGTTTCCTGATTTGACAGATTTGTATGGTTACGCTGAACCATAGAGTATGGCCCGCGCAAAACTGTTGTTTGCCCCATAACTGACTTTGGCACGTTGTGTGGGAATGTGTACGACGAAGGATCCCGTCGTGGATTCGGTTTCAGCAAAATGTGCGAATTCGCGCCTCCGAATCCGAATGAATTCAGCGCGACGTAGCCGCCAGGGAACGGTGTCGGTTCGGTGACCACCTGTAACCGGTTGAAACATGGCACGTGCTTCAACGGTGGAATGATTCAATTCCAGAATTTGTCTTCCAAACACTGCTCACTCATAACGAGTCTGCACGCCAATGTGCATAATCAAAATGCTGTGCATTTTTTCGAGAATTCCACCCATAAACGGTTATTGCTGATATCTGGATGCTCTTGGGAACTTGAAATTCTTGTGTTGTTGTGTGTCTTTGAGAGACGAACAGCACCAAATCACAATACACAGAATATATTGCCGAATTTTCGACACTCAATAGTGTCCTCGTCAGGGCTAAAATCAACAAAAAGAGAGATAGGAACCGGTTGTCACAAGAATATCATTTCAGAAAACGCAAACAAGGAGCAAAACAGTCAGATAAACAAGTGGCATTTTGATACAGATATTGGCTATTGTTGGGTTTCAGTGCTCTGTTGATGTATGGATTGCGAGCGAGAATAAAGGCCGACTCCATAACACGCAATTGTTTTTCTGTGTTACAGTGGTCCAGCACCTTTACGTGTTGCACTGTACATTGATGTGTGCGCATATGAATGGTCATGCCTGAGGCATTGTTGTTTTGCTTGGTGGTGCCACTGATGTGTTCTTGCACGCGCTGTTTTAGGGTTCGTGTGGTGGAGCCGATGTATGTGTAGCCTTGTGGACATGAACACGTTAATTCATACACGCAATTGCGTTGGTCTGTGACTTGGGTGTTGCTGTAATAGAGGAGCCCCCGCAGCGTTTGTTGCTTGCTGAACACCAGTTGAGTGTCGTGGTGTGTGCGCATGTACCTTTTGAGTTGATGTGAGATGTTCCCGTCAAATGGTATTGACATTCGGTTTGTGCATTTGATGGCCTGATTGCCAGGGCGAGATAATTGTTGTGTGATGAACTGGTGACCGTAGCCGTTGCGTTTGAGTTGCGAAATGATGTAGTCATGTTCAGCGCGTAATGTTTCAGGATCGATGCAGTAGCGATCTGCGCGTTTCCTGAGACAGCTGATAAGAGCACGTTTGGTGCTCATGTCCACAAACGACGAAGCTGGCAACGTTCGGCCGGAATTGTTTGCTTTGCGGAAGACTGATGTTTCAATGTGGGTGTTGCATTGCGTAATGTTTATGTCAAGAAAGCTGAGCTGACCGTTGACAGTGTGTTCAGTTGTGAACTGAATGGTCTGGAAAATGTTGTTGGCTTTGTCAACGAACGGTTGTATATCCTCAACACATTTGAAAATAACAATCGTATCATCGACGAAACGACCGTAGAGGATGGGTTGAGAGATGTTAGGGTCAGAGAGAAGCGTTTCTTCGAGGGCGAACATGTAGAGATCACTGACCGCACAACTCAAAGGGTGACCCATTGGGCAGCCAGAATGTTGACGGTAGATGACGTCGTTGAACTGTAGAAATGCGGTGTCGAAAACGATGCGAAATAGCTCAACGATGTCAGCGATCGAAAGAGAGCTGAGCAGGGGGGTGAGAGGACGCCACTGGTGTTCGGTGCGAGTGAGGATGTCAGGGAGGATTTGGATGAAGTGGGACGTATCAACGCTGTCATAGAGGGCTTTGACATCCATTGAGATGATTTGGGTGGTGGGGGTGAGGGGAAGGGATCGCAGTTTTCCAGACCATTCAGTTCACAACTGAACACACTGTCAACGGTCAGCTCAGCTTTCTTGACATAAACATTACGCAATGCAACACCCACATTGAAACATCAGTCTTCCGCAAAGCAAACAATTCCGGCCGAACGTTGCCAGCTTCGTCGTTTGTGGACATGAGCACCAAACGTGCTCTTATCAGCTGTCTCAGGAAACGCGCAGATCGCTACTGCATCGATCCTGAAACATTACGCGCTGAACATGACTACATCATTTCGCAACTCAAACGCAACGGCTACGGTCACCAGTTCATCACACAACAATTAACTCGCCCTGGCAATCAGGCCATCAAATGCACAAACCGAATGTCAATACCATTTGACGGGAACATCTCACATCAACTCAAAAGGTACATGCGCACACACCACGACACTCAACTGGTGTTCAGCAAGCAACAAACGCTGCGGGGGCTCCTCTATTACAAACGTAACACCAACACCCAAGTCACAGACCAACGCAATTGCGTGTATGAATTAACGTGTTCATGTCCACAAGGCTACACATACATCGGCTCCACCACACGAACCCTAAAACAGCGCGTGCAAGAACACATCAGTGGCACCACCAAGCAAAACAACAATGCCTCAGGCATGACCATTCATATGCGCACACATCAATGTACAGTGCAACACGTAAAGGTGCTGGACCACTGTAACACAGAAAAACAATTGCGTGTTATGGAGTCGGCCTTTATTCTTGCTCGCAATCCGTACAT
>JASAMV010002675.1:0-32006 GCA_030248065.1 Rhynchonema sp. JSB1_4 | reverse complement strand
GCACGCGTCGCAAGTCGGCGAAAAACAGCAGTCGCGGTTTATCGCGTCGTCGCGGTGTCAAATCGAGTGGTGGTCGATCGGGTGACGAAGGCCGGCCGAAGCACCCGACGTCGTCATCGCTCCGCTTGACACAACCGGGTCACATTCGCGTAAAGATGCGACAAGAAATAAACAGCCTAAACTGTGACAAAGCAAAATTTGAACACAAAATTCATGATTTTCAACCATCCATAGAATTTGCGATCCCACCTAGATTGATCATCATTGGATATTTTCATTGCAGTCGATTGATGCGAGGGATCTTCATCTCAAAGATTTTACTTCTGCAAATGAAACTCGCTCAGATATCAGGATGCCCCTTCGTCAATTGCAATCTTGTCTGCTATGGTGCAGTTAGTTCTACACAGATAATGGCCAGAATCCCAGGCCGTTTGCATGGGCAACAATTTGCAAATCGGAGGTAAATCCGACAGGCACTCTACCGGTGAATCATTAGGTTGCCGTTAAAGGGGGGACTAATTACTAAAAGTACTTGTTTTATAATTTCAACTTGTGGCCGAGATCTGCGCAATCAGGACGCCACCACGATCAGGCCGATCGGATCCATATCGGCCGAGATCGAAACGATTGAATCGGCTCACTCAGGACCAAAAATTATTTTGGACCAGCTGCATTTTTATTGAAAATCAGGGAAAAAAACATTGAAAAAAATTGTCGTTTTTACATGAAAACAAAGAAACATTTCTTGGCGCGACGTGGCTGTCAGCTGGCTGACCTTAAAGCGGGGGTCCAGGCAGTGGGAGCACTGCGCCAAACTTGTTCAACTTTTCACAGGTTATAGTCGACATTAATCTCAACACAAGTCAATTTATAGAACTTTAATTGAAGCAGTATCGACCGTGAACAGCGTCGTCGAAGGTACTAACTCGGGAACAAAATAAATTTCGGACCAGCTGCCCAAAAATGACATGTATAGCGTGTGAAGATACGTCACCAATCTCTTTTTATTCGCTGGGTTACGGTAGTTTCAGAACTGCACTGGGTAAAAGAATGTTTCACACGTGCCAACTCACCATCAGTAAATAAGCGCACCAACATTTGGGGAACAAAACGTTGATGACCACGCTGGTTTGGGCTGTGCTACCGTAACCCGGCGAATAAAAAGAGATTGCTGCCCTATCTTTACACGTTATGAATGTCGTTTTTGGGCAGTTGGTCCGGAATATTTTATACTCCTGGGTTGGTACCTTTGACGATATCGTTCTCGGTCGATACTGAGGCTAGCGATTTCATATAAACTGCACTATATTCATATGAATTGCGACAAACTGATCTGAGGTTTTCAGCAAGTTTGTTGACCGGACCTTACTGCCTGGACTCCCGCTTTAAGTACACCAAGAAATGGTTCTTTGTTTTCATATAAAAAGGACTGCTTTTCTGAATGTTTCATGGCCAGAGTAGCAGGTTCCCCTGTTTTTCAATAAAAATGAAGCTGGTCCAAAATTATTTTTGTTCCCGGTTGGGCCGATTCAATCGCTTCGATCTCGGCCGATTTTCATCCGATTAATTTTATCTTGGTGGCGTTCTGATCGCACACATCCCAGCTACAAGTTGAAATCATAAAAAGAGCACTTTTAGCAATAAGTACGCCCCTTTAAAGCGTGCCGGGAAGACTGATTATAAATAAAACGGATTAAACGGATTTTTCGGATTAAACGGATTTTTGCATGCTGGGGGGAAGACTGATTATGGACTGGAAAATAAAACGGATTAAACGGAATACATAATCCAGCTGTAACTCAGTCCTGAACCAAGGCTAGGGCTTAGGCTTGAGTTCAGGCTTAGGCTTAGGCCTAAGCTCACGTTTGCGCACTTATTTAGGCTTAGGCCTTGACTCAGGCTTAAACTTAGGCTTGGGCTTCGGCTGAATACTTACGTGGCATGCATAGCACTCGTAATCAGTCTTCCCGGGAAACGGCCCTGGGGGGAAGGCTGATTATGCGAATTCCGTTTAATCCGTTTTATTTTCAAATCCATAATCAGTCTTCCCCCCAGAGCCTCTGCAGGGTGCACTGATTACAATAGTAATCAGTCTTCCGTCAACCCTTTAAAAGTTGTCGACCAACTCCGTCCACCATTCTCAAAAAACGAACTCGGAATCGTATTTGTGAAAAATTAATGAAAGAGATTGGAGCTGGGGTGCCAATAGAGGAGATAGCAATCTTTAAGAAAACATCGGTGCCTGATTCGCAAAGGAAACAATTATCCGTGTCAATTTCAAACTTGCACTTATTTCTTTGGCGTTCTGGTTCATTATCAGTGTCTCTATCGGACTGTTGAAGGTATTGATGTGGGTTTGTTGAAAAAAAGTGGCACCCCCACTTTTCGCACCAGTCGGACACCAAAAGGCACCCCCAGCCCCACCTTGGCTTTGGCACCTACCCTAGAAATACCCACCGCCCCCCTCAAGTTGGCACCCCCGCCCCGTGTTAGTATCTAAAGGCAAACCAGCCGTGCTTTGCACTCTTAGACCATACAGTATCACCCTGAATTCTTACACACCTGTTGCTGTGTCCACCTCTCGGCATCTTTAGGCATAAAAATGGGCATTTTTAGGCCTAAAATGGGTGATTTTAGGTCAATGATGTCAAAAGTCGCCAAAATACCCTTTTTTATGGAGATTTTTTTCCAAAAAGGGGCAAAAATCGATCAAATTTTCTACCTCAAAAAGTGACATTTTCCTGCATTTGGGTCTTCCCCCTTCCCCCAGGGAGGTACACTAACCGCCGCACGGAAAAAAGGGGTAGGTACACTAACCGCCGCGCCCGACCAGGAACTACACTGGGGCCTGTGTTTTAGAGTGGGGGGCAGTGTTGGAGGTACTCTGGAGGGGGGGATACCTACTGTACCGCGCTCGGAGAGGGGGGGATACCTACTGTACCAGAGCCGATGGCCTGGGGGGGGTTATGTACCTCGGGGGGTTTGGGGGGGGGGTTGGGGGGGGGGTTAGGTTTTGGGGTGAAAATTTTTTTATGTGTTTATTATGTGTGGAGTCGTGTGAAAACGTAGTATTTGCGCGCGTAGCGCGCGAATTTCGGGTAATTTGAGGTAAAAACCACTGATTTTGCACTAATTTTGGCCATTTTGGTCAAAAATTGGCACTTTTGGGGCAAAATCGGGGGGATACCTACTGTACCGGGGTGAAAATCGGGGGGATACCTACTGTACCATGCCAAACATCGGGGGGATACCTACTGTACCAGGCGAGGGGGGATACCTACTGTACTGGGGGGGGCTACCCCCCCAAACCCCCCCCCACCTCCAACACTGGTGGGGGGGCTTTGGGGTAGCCCCCCAGTACAGTGGGTATCCCCAACCCCTCCAACCTCCCAAACCGGGCTCGGGTTACTGTAGCCACGTATTACACGCTTTACGTGTGAAATCGATACACACACACACACACGTTGATCACTCCCGATAAATAAAGCGGGAAAAGAAATGGAAAATAACTGCTTGTCAAAACCTGATTCAATTTGAAAAAATCGCTAGAAACCCTCCTTGCCGATGTAGGAAAAATATGGGGATGGATTCTCATATAGTCATTGTGCGACCAATACCTGTTTTTCTGTCTGCTTAGGTGCCAACTGCACCCAGATTTTGATCAGTTTACATTTAAATCAGTCGTTTTTCGGACATTTGGGAGCAATACAAGTTGCACGCACCCCGTTAACTTTGGAAAAAAGCCTGCTTCAGCGTCCCGCCCGACTGTTGCATGTGACTCTCATATCGAGCATCTAGAAATAAAACGAACATCAAATTTAAGCTCCTGGCTCAGTGTAGTTCCTGGGGGAGGGGGACCCACTAAGGTGCACTAATTTTCCCGACCAAGGTACACTAGTGCACTAATTTCCCCTCCGGGTACACTAATTTCCCCAATTTTTGCATAAAACGGCCATTTTTAGGCCGAAAATGGACATTTTTAGGCCTAAAATGTGTGATTTTCAGGTCAATGTTCTCAAAAGTCGCCAAAATACCCTTTTTATGCGGAATTTTTTCCAAAAAGGGGTAAAAATAGGTCAAATTTTCGTACACTAATTTCCCCGCCGGAGCAGGAACTACACTGTCCTGGCCCTTATAATACCCAGAAATATATTGATGGGCAATGTCGGCGTTGTTTCAGAATCTTCATCAAGGTGTTGCGTGCGGTGTTCATTTCGAAGCTCCAGAAAAGTTTTAGAACGAAACGGACAGCAAATTCGAGCTTCCCGCACTTGTCTACCGCCAGAAAATTACTTGTAGGCGTTATCGAGGAAGAAAGTGAAACAAACCGCGTCGTCCGGCACAGGCCGAGGTGTGCGGGACGGTCTGTCACTGGGAACGAAGCGTCCCGTCACCAGCGACTCATGCTTGATCAATGTTTCGCCTCGTTTCACTTTTCCTTTACGAATCAGGCACCGATGTTTTCTTAAAGATTGCTATCTCCTCTAGGGTGCCAAAGATAAATGCGTACGTAGAACACGGCTTTTAAACAGAGGTCGCAATCGGGCCGGCCCGACCTCGGGCCGGGCCGGGCCGGGCCGCGATTTTGGGCTTTTGGCTCGGGCCGGGCCGGGCCGGGTTGGAGATTTGGAGGGTCGGGCCGGGCCGGGCCGGGCACCCCGGCCCGAAGCTTCTGAAGTGACTTATTTTATTGAAAAAGTAGGGATTTTTTTGTCAAAAATACCAAAATTTCTGACGGATTCGGCAAGCAAGTGATCAGTATTGTCTCTATCTGACGACCATTTCATGGAAAACAATGTATTTTCAACCAGTGGTGTAGCTACCCAGGCGGGGCGGCAACCTACAATACCACCAAAAATGTGGGACGGCAACCTACCTACTGTACCGGCCGGGCTAAGGGGGAACAAAATTTTTTTCGGTCGAAATTTTGAAGAAAATGTGCTCTAAAACGCTAATTTCGCGCGTAGCGCGGCGATTTATCGCCTATTTGGAGCAGTGTAGTTCCTGGTCCGGCGCGGCGGTTAGTGTACCTACCCCTTTTTTCCGTGAGGCGGTTAGTGTACCTCCCTGGGGGGGAAGGGGGGGGGGAAGACCCAAAATCAGGAAAAAGTCACTTTTTGAGGTAGAAAATTTGACCTATTTTTACCCCTTTTTGGAAAAAAATCTTCAGAACAAGGGTATTTTGGCGACTTTTGAGAACATTGACCTAAAAATCACACATTTTAGGCCTAAAAATGCCCATTTTAGGCCTAAAAATGGCCATTTTAGGCAAAAGTTGAGGCGGTTAGTGTACCTGACGCGGCGGTTAGTGTACTAGTGTACCTTGGTCGCGGCGGTTAGTGTACCTTAGGGGGGGGACCCCCCCCCCCCCTACCACCCCCAGGAACTACACTGATTTGGAGTGAAAAGTACCGATTTTATATTCCATTTTGAGCCAAAAATCGCAACTTACTGTACTAGCCGCCGGGCGGCGACCTACCTAGTGTACCAGGATGGAGCGTCAACCTACCTACCTACTGTACCTAGGGGGGACCCCCACCCCCTGCAATACCGTTGTTTTCAACCAAAAAATAGGTTCAAAAAATCGTAAAAATTATGACAAAAATTGGGTTAAAATCTGAGCCAAAAAATTCGGGCCGGGCCGGGCCGGGCCGGAGATTTGGGGGTTCGGGCCGGGCCGGGCCGGAGATTTGGGGGTACGGGTCGGGCCGGGCCGGGCCGGGCCGGCTATTTGGGGGCTCGGGCCGGGCCGGGCCGGCCAAACCCGGCCCGATTGCGACCTCTGCTTTTAAAGCATAATTGCCGCTGTTAAAGTTAGAAAACACCGAAAACAAGCAATTTTTAAGCGCATTATAAACAATGATTTTTTTTCGTCGGGGGCCAAATGAAAAATATGAGACCCCCCATAAATTGGCCCCCATAAATTGAACGTTAACCCCCAAAACAGGGTAGTACAGTGTAGTCAGAGGTCGCAATCGGGCCGGCCCGACCTCGGGCCGGGCCGGGCCGCGATTTTGGGCTTTTGGCTCGGGCCGGGCCGGGCCGGGCCGGAGATTTGGAGGGTCGGGCCGGGCCGGGCCGGGCACCCCGGCCCGAAGCTTCTGAAGTGACTTATTTTACTGAAAAAAGTAGGGTTTTTTTGTCAAAAACACTAAAATTTCTGACGGATTCAGCAAGTAAGTGATCAGTATTGTCCAGTGGTGTGGCTACCCAGGTGTGCAATCAACTTACTGTACCACCAGAAAGGCCTGCAGCTGCAATCAACCTACCTACTGTACCGGCCGAGCTTGGGGGGGGGAGGGGAACAAAATTTTCTTGTCTAAATTTAGATGAAAATGACTCTAAAACCCTCATTTCGCGCGCAGCGCGCGATTTTTCGATTATTTGGAGTGAAAAATATCGATTTCATACCATTTTGAGCCAAAAATAGCAACCAATCCGGGGGGCGGCGACCTACCTACTGTACCTAGGGGACCCCCACCCCCCAGCCACACCATTGGTATTGTCTATCTGGCGACTTTTTCATGGAAAACAATGAATTTTCAACCAAAAAAATAGATTCAAAAATCGCAAAAATTATGACAAAAATTGGGTTAAAATCTGAGCCAAAAATTCGGGCCGGGCCGGGCCGGGCCGGAGATTTGGGGGTTCGGGCCGGGCCGGAGATTTGGGGGTACGGGTCGGGCCGGGCCGGGCCGGGCCGGGCCGGAGATTTGGGGCTCGGGCCGGGCCGGGCCGGCCAAACCCGGCCCGATTGCGACCTCTGAGTGTAGTTCCTGGGGGGAGGGGGGGGGTCCCCCCCTAAGGTACACTAACCGCCGCGACCAAGGTACACTAGTACACTAACCGCCGCGCCAGGTACACTAACCGCCTCAATTTTTGCCCAAAATATGCATTTTTAGGCCTAAAATGGACATTTTTAGGCCTAAAATGGGTGATTTTTAGGTCGATGTTGTCAAAAGTCGCCAGAATACCCTTTTTATGGAGAATTTTTTCCAAAAAGGGCCAAAAATCGGTCAAATTTTCTACCTCAAAAAGTGACTTTTTCGTGAATTTGGGTCTTCCCCCCCCCCTTCCCCCCCAGGGAGGTACACTAACCGCCGCACGGAAAAAAAGGGTAGGTACACTAACCGCCGCGCCGGACCAGGAACTACACTGGGGTAGTACTTGGGGGGGTCCCCCCAAAATTCATCTATCTATCGTCAACACTTTTTGATTTCATCTACCTATCTATCGTCAACACTTATGGGCAAATCTATCTATCGTCAACAAATTCTGGGAACAATCTATCTTTTCTATCACATTTTTCACAAAGAAATGTGCAGATGGTCTGCGCGAAGCGCAATTTTTTGGAGATCTTTGGTCAAAAAAGCGCTTTTGGCTTCAAATTTGAGCAATTCCGGCAGGCCCGCCCCGAGCCTCGAAATCTCCGGCTCGGCCCGGGCCGAGCCAAAAGTCCAAAAATTCCGGCCCGATCCTAATCTCTGCTTTCAATAATTTTTAAGTGGAAAAAATGTGCGTGCAAAATTAAACGAACAGACAGATGTATCGAGAAATCCACACTTTTCAGGGTAACATAACAAAAGCGCTGCGTATTCTTGCCGACCAACCCACCCGCCGACCGACCACAACAGCAGCAGCAGTCGAACAGAGATGACGTCTATCGAACAGCGGCCCGACAAATCAACGACACCGGAAAGTGGTGAAATCGATAATGTCGATGACGGGCGGCCGTTTCAAATGCCCAGTGCTGCCGCTGCCCGTTCAAATGGTCCACCGCAACCGCCGATACCGGGCACCGGGCCTGACAGGCCTTTTGAAGCGCCAAAGACCGCTGCAGCAGGTGTGTGGTGAACGGAACAGTCTTGCTTTCTTGTTTTGACTTCTCCAGCGGGCGACTTTCTTTTTAGGCGTTTTTTTCTCGTTTTTTTTTGTTTTCGGGTTTTTGTTTTTTTTTTCAAAAAAATAAAAAACCGGTTCATCGGCAACTATAGTTGCAATTTTTCCTGAAAAACATATTTACTGAAAAAAACCGTTTTTGTTTCCAAAAAACGTTTTTTTATGTTTTCCCGAGCCATAATGTCACCGGTAGTGTAATGTTTGGCATAATGTACCAAATAGACACTATTTTGACCGGTGCCATGATGCCATAAGGCACCGGTCAAAATAGTGTCTCTATTTGGTACATTATGCGCTAAAAACGGTGTGTGAAATGTAATCCTGTTGAGAAAGTGCGAACAAAAGGAAAACGTATGTTTCTGCAATAGACACAGGTTGTTTCCCACAATTTTGACACTTTTTCAAATAAGTTTGAAATCCGCCGTGAATTTTTTCCGGAAAAATACCTTTCAGTGAAAAAACGGTTTTTTCGTTTTTCAGGAAAAAAACGTCGTCTGCAACCAGTGGTGTCGTTAGGGGGGGGGGGCTAGGTTCGGGGGGGGGGGGGGTTACCCCCTGGTATGGGGTATGGGAAGTCGGCCGGGTGTATGGGGCATGGGAAATTCTTTACTTTTGGAACAAGCACTCCTAAGAAATGACTTTTTTCACCCCGAGAGTACCAAAATTGACCATTTTTCGCCTAAAAGTGTCAAAAATTGCTTGCTACCGCAAGAAAACTCTGTTTTAAGCACTTTTAGACCACTTTTGGGACTTTTAGAAGATTTTTGGGGTCATTTTTTCAGAAACACCCGTTCGGGTATGGGAATTTTCGAAGAAACCCCCCCTGGTATGGGCCGTGCCCCCCCCCCGAAGACCCGTTAGCATACCCAGAGCTACCCGTGAAAATTGACCCGTCCGCCCTTCCGAGGGGGCCACATGCATACATACACACATACATACATACGTCTTCGTGTTTTAGTAGTATAGATGTTTGGGGAAATTTCCCGAAAATTGGGCTGGGTATAGGAAAATTTCGATTTCTCCACGACACCACTGTCTGCAACTATATCGGCAACCATACAATTTTCAACAACCCCATTTGCGAAAGATCTGAAACAAACTTGACTATTCGCATTTGTTTCCGATGATTCGATCATGTTTTAGTGAAATGAAATTGACATCACAATCTGTCATCACAATCCGTCACAGGTGGCGGGTCGGTGTCGTCAAACAGCAGCAGCAGCGGTCGTCCGCCATCAGCGCAAGAGGTGGCCAACAGTCAGACATTCTTCAAGAGCATGAACGCAGCGGCGCAGTACGCCTATTATCAGTACCATCAGTATGAGCAGCTGAAAAACACATCGTCGCCGACGTCGGCACAACAGCAGCAGCAGCAGCAGCAGTCGAAGCAATCGAGAACGTCCGAAGTTAATCAGCTACTTTCGCAAGTGGTCAAACCGCCGCCGCCTCCGCCCAAGGCGCCGCCGGCCACCATTTCGGATATGGATCAAACCGAGGACTGGCGCGAATGCAAACCGTGCGGTGTCAAGTTCGCTGATTCAAAGGTGATTGCTGATTGGTTGCGCTGAGCTACTCTTGCTCTAGATTTAGTCCAATCACCGATCCAGTGATGCCTCGCTATAGTCACACACTCGTTATGGTCACAGTCTCGCATTAGTCACGTTTTTGCCACGTCCCAAATTTTCGCCGTATTCAAACGCCTCGTTTTTGTCACCATCGATGATGTTATTATCATACCATTTTTGATGGTCCCAACCAACCGACTCTTCTTCAGTGCTAAAGGAGTCTCGTTGTGGTCATATCGATTTTATTTTGGGTGCCCAGGACTTGTGCCAGAAAGCGTTGTTCGACCAATATTTTTTGTGATTATGGAAACACAACGTGACGAAAAAACATTGTTTGTGCGATCAAATGATCACATCGGGTGAGAGAAAGGGCAACTAAATCTGCAATAATCACACACATACACCCCTCGATTGCAGTCCTACCACGGTCATTGTCGTGGCAGTTCACATACGTTGCGAGTGTTGCACATGGGTAAGGACGCCGGCGTGGTGTCGGAGGAGACGCCGATGCCGGTGCGGCGCGATGTCAAAGTGCCGAACCCGTATGAAGGTCGGTGGTCTTCGGGGGGCATGATGTCGAAAGTGTCAGCAACAACTAGTTTGACTTGCGCCTGGCGGCGGCCAGTTAGGCTAGCGTTTGTGTTCAGGATTTCCTGTCACTTTCACAGTTGGCGTATCGTATGGAACCGCAAGCGTTCGCCGATCTTTAATTTTTTTTCAGCCTGAATTCAGGCCGGATCGGCTTCTCTCCCGGCCGCGAGTTGACCTGATCGCTAATGCACAAATTTTCTTCTAACCGCCGTTATTTTTAGATCTCCCGAAGAAAGACGCGCCGAAGCCGGTGCACTACTGCAAAGTGAGTGGTCGATTATGTAAGCCTGATTGCTGGAAGTCTATAAAGTCACCTATCTTATTATTGCTCAACCTCATCAACAACAGGTGTGCAATGTGTCGTGCAGCTCAAAGGACGCTCTCGCCGCGCATTTGGATGGCAAGAAACACCAGAAAACAATGCGCATGCAACACCCGGGCATGCGTTGGTGTTATTTCAATTTATTTATACAATTTTGATACTCTGCTGCAAACATAACGGCGCTCGCTCGTGTTTCCAGAAACTGGGCCTCAACCCCTGATGGGGCCGCCGAGAGGGCCACCTCAATGGGGAGCTTCGAATCGCGGGTCACCGCCGTCGTTCGACGATATTGCGGCGTCCAGCGATGACCTTGTTATGGTACGGGCTCATTCTGATGACTGTTGGACAAATGCCCGGTCACAAATTCCGACAATCGATACAGGGGTTCAACGCACGGCTAGTAAACCAAAGAAACCGTAAAAAAACAGAATTTGGCTGATCTTTGTGGTTTTGGTATAACATTGTCTCAAGTCTGGTGTGCGGAGGTATTATTGAGAGGTGGTGATTATCTGTCGGGATTATTTCTGCGGGTATTTGTCTCAGTCTCAGTTTATAGTGCTTCCATTGCACCTTGTGCGTTTAATCATCTTCGTTGAGTTTAGCAACCGTTTTGTTTTCAGGTGGAAACTGGAGAAACAGCGCACGTTCAACAAAAGGTCGATAGCCACGAGGGACCAATTATCGGTTGGTTGTGCTTGTTTTTATTTAAACATCAAGAATTTGAGCATAATATATAATCTATTTTCCTGAACAAATCTGAATTATATGCCAACGACAGGTGCTGACGCCGTCTTCGAACTGATACCCGGCTCGGGTGAACTTCGTTACTTTTGCGAATTGTGCAACTCAAAAATGGATCCGCGCGCGTTGTTCATGCATCTGACCGGCCGTAATCATAGAATGGCTTATCTGGTCGGTTGATATTATTGACTACTTCTCGTTATGTACGGTTTTAGGCTAGGCGTAGACAGGACTCCAAATTAATTTTTTCAATAATTTGCTGAATACAACAGTCGCACAATGCTCTCGCATCGCTTTGTTTGAAAAACAAACTTTTTGGTTTGAAAAAGTGTCCTGTGTCGACTTTGATGATCGGATCGCTTTTCAACATGACTTTCCTAATTTGTGGTCGGAACCATAAAACTAAAAGCATAAAATCGGAAACATGAGTTTCACTTCGCGTCAGTGGTCGCTGTTGGTTTACGCTGGTCGAAATTGATGTCATGGTTAAAACTTTTTGTCACAATACGTCCACCTGGCCGATCGCCAAAGTTGACACAGGCCAACTTTACGTTCTCAAATTATCTTACGCTGTCGTTGCAGAGAGAGCGTCACGCCGAGTTGTACGGGCAAGTGCACGCGCTGGCCTTCGACCGCACCGAGCAGAATCAGGTATTGGAGATTCTTAGTTTACTTGTATGTTCGTTTTATCAGGTTCTGTTTGATAGTCGCGATCTGGTTTTTGATGCAGCTGTTTTCTTAATTCAAACTAAACGTGGGTGCCACTGATACCACCGAGTTTTAGGTGCCAAAAAAATTCTGGCACCTAAATTTACGCCTAAATTTCAAGTGCCGATGGCACCTGAACTCAAAAATACTGTGTGCCAAATGCATTAGGTGGCACCCAAATTTAGTCAATAAGAAACGCTGATTTCATGAGCCTGTAATTTTCGTCTACGCATATCATGTAGTACGTACATCACAATTTACGAGCTACATACATACATACACGCGCTGGCTATTGGCGGAAGCCGAAAAAAATTCAAAACACGAAACACAGATGTTGCTGGAGAAGGCACGCAAATGCGAACAGATGTACGGCCGCGGAAAGATGGGCCAGCGACGGGAGTTGCTCAATGACCAGTCACTGCTCACGCATTTGCAGCGTGCGTTGCTTCTAATTGTCGTCTTTTAGACCATTTTAAATTCCGCCGAAACATGAGACAACATCAGTCACTCTCACCTTGACGATTCAGGCAAAACGTCGGCGATGGCTGAACGAATGCGATCGGCAGCCACTCGAGGCTCCGGCGACTATGATTACGGGTGGGAACACCAGCTTCTTTCTGTAGTCATAATTTGTATTCGTCGCAAAAATTCCAAGAAAATAACGCCGAAAACAAGAAATGTCTAAATTCTGCGTTGTTTATATTCACGGCAACTTTTGTTTTCGACATTTTTATTTCCGGTGCTATTTTCTTATTTTTTATCACAAATCTGCCGCGGTACTTTTGGTTATAAACAAATATATAGATGATGCGCTTGCCATTCTTCAGCGGTCCGCCATCGAAACAGTCCCGTTACGAGACGAGTCCTGCTCGTGGCAACAGCAGCACGGGTGGTCGGGTGGGTGGCCCAATCCCCCTGAATCAAGTGAAGACCAGTTCAAATTTCTACGACGAACCCGAATCGAGCGAATCCTACCTGCCGCCACCGAGGTTTGACCATCGTAGGGACCCGGCAGGATTGGCCGCCGCGCCCGCCAACACCAACAGGCACAGGGAACCGGCGCAAAGAGAAAGAGCGCCATCGCCGACACAGCCACCTGCCGGCATGAATCTGAAGAGCTTGTTGAGTATTATTGTGAGTCGGTGATTTTAATTTGCATGTCTGTGCCGTTTTTGCGTTGACTGACTGATCCACTGAGGATGATGTTATGACGGCAGTTCCAAGAAGCGCGAAAAATTTTCCCAGCCAAGCTGCTGGTTTGTTCTCTATCTCTGGAAGCGATTGGTCGAAATTGACGTCATTTTCATGTGTGGAGGAAATGTTCTCGAGACATCCTCAACATAAAAAATTCACGCTGCTCTTACCAATGGACCGGACCTGTCAAGTTGCTAATCAACCTTGTTCACTGTGACTGCGATTGCAGGCCAAATCGGCGATCAAAAACGAGGAAGACGCCCAGTTCGCGTTCCAAATATCGAACGCGCTCACACAGGCGTTGGTGCAGTATCGACTGCAGAATCCGGCGAGCAAAACCGGCCCGACCGCCGCCAGTACGGCTGCCACGTCGCTGGTCAGTTCGCATGTTGTGCGGTTTATTCATTATTTGTTTGATTGATTGTTGTTTTGGGAGCTGTGTTTAGGATCTGCAGACTTTGAATTTCATCCGCTCACCTGTCTGTGACTATGGTTTTGGATTGTATGATAAATTCCTTGTGAAACAAGTTTTATGTATCGTCACAGGGCCACCAGATTCAATGGCGTGCATCTGCATTAGTGCTCGCTCTTTATTGCGGTGGACCCCTTTGAAAGAGTACATCTCAAGGATTTACCGTTTAACTCTTAATTAGGATTCAATATAGCAAGTATTCTTTTAGTGACGCACAATGACCGCTTCTGATCATGTCACTGCCAGTAGGATGTCTCTCAGTGCCAATCTGGCGACCATCAAAAGTCGAAATCAAACATCAACAATGTGCCAAAGCCGCATTACAGCCGCTCCGCGCGCCGCCGTCTCCCGTGATGCGGGCGCCGCCGCCCATGTCGCAGCCGGACCGCTACAGTCTGCAATCGGCCGCCGACAAACTGCGCCAGTTAACGAACAAGTTCAATATCGGAGGGGGCGGTACGCCACCCACAGCCGGCGCTGACAAGGCAGCCGGCGACACATCGACCGGCGTCAGTCGTCGCCAGATTGACGACTTGCTGTCGCAGTTGTCGCAGTCGAAGTCGTCGTCGGCACAACAACAACAACAACAACAACAACATCGACCCGGGGGTGTCAGCACGCACACAACAACAACAACAACAACGCCGACTGCCACCAACATGTCAGCGATGGCGCGCGCTGCACCGCCACTGGCTGCCACCCCGCGTCTGCAGTACCAATCTGGTATGGCCAGGCGCACGATTCTGGGTGATGGACGGACGCCCGGCGGTGGGGGCACGACGGCTACCGCTGCAGCAACGACCGGCGGTCAGGGTTACGCGCGACCCGCACCCGCAAACGCGGAATGTTAGTCAAAATGATAATCTCTTGCTTTTTTATGCGTGCAACTTGCGTCTCAAGAATTTCTTATTTGCAAGCAGCGTTCATACAGAATTTTTTTCAATTTGCTTTCGAAGCGAAGACTAAGGTGCTATATTTGCAAGTAAGATTTTGACTCATATTTATGCAAGTTACACCTCGTGGATTGTTAAAAAAAACTATACTTGCGGGCTGGAAAAAAAACCGTTTTTTTTCGAAAAAAAACCGAAAAAAACCGTTTTTTTTCCGAGGCCTGGAAAAATACGTTTTTATTTTTCTGGAAGTTTTTCCAAGTGGCAACTTTTGAAAAAAAACGGTTTTTTTTTCAAAATATTTTTAGAAATTTTCCAAGGTCGCGAAATGATGTTGTCAAAACCACTGTAAATCGGCCCTAAACAGTTCAAAATGAGCTCTTTTTAATCTCCAAGTGCATTTTTAGCCTGTTTCAGACCATTGCCCGACAAAATTTCTTCCAAAATAGGCGTTTTTGGTTTCCTTAAGTACTGGAAAAATAAACGGTTTTTTTCCCAAAAATATATTTTGCGGAAAAATACGCAAGTATAAAAAAACACTGGGTGATCCCATACATACTCCTTCAAAAATATTTTGCGATTGGCATAACAGCAGCACAAACAAAAAGCAAGCAATTTCCTATTAATCCTGGTCAGTGAAACGTAGCCTAAAGCCTAGCCGTATTACATAGAAAATTGAGGTTCTCAGCTGCTTGCGCAACGCCTTGTATATGGTTTGGTTGAACTAGCGCCCATACTTGCACATCAGCTGTTGAAAGTCTGCCCGGAATTGCTTCAACGCCTGACTTTGAAAGGCTGATAAGTTTATTTTCCATCGGCCAATGTGTTTCAGCTACTTATCAACAACAACAACAACAACAACAAGCACCAGCATCGCAGCCGTCACGTGCAGTTGCGTCGGATGATTACGGTCGTCCACCACCAGCCATGCCACAACATCAAGCACCAGCACCAAGTGGCCCGGTGTACAGCCAGGAGTCGTTCGCGCAGCGACTCGGTGCACCTGCGCAACAGTCAACGGCACCGATACGCAGTCAACAACCATTGATCGGGCCAGGTCCTGGTCTTGGCCCGGCACCGCCCGTCGTTTCTAGCTACCAACAACAACAGAGCAACAGCTATGTGCCCCACAGCGGCACTAACAACAGCATTAATGTTTCGTCATCATACCAACAAGCACCGGCGGCCAGTGCGAGCAATGTGGGCCTGAGTCAGCCATTGCCGTATTCCACTGACCCATTGGGCTTGAATCATGGCATAGCCATGCACGGCTACCATAATCCTCCGCCAATCAGCTCTGCGCCGATGATGTCCGGCCCACCACCGACCGGCAATATTCTGGCCACGTATGCCACTCCGATCACAAACGCAAATTTGCAACAGCCGGCACCCAAACCGCGCAGTAAATTGGGCGCTGGGTACACTTGAGAACTGATGTATTGTTTGCGTGTGGTATTGCTGATAATTAATGTGGCACCGGACGGATATTTGTGATTGTAAGCCTGTAGGGTATACGTAGGTACTGCGGAAGTATATTTCAGATAATTTTTTCGTCTGACCCTCACATGGACTGTACGTGGTGGTTTTTGTATTCTTTTGCACCTGCTTTGTTTTGTCTAGTTATTGCTGCGTTAGTCTGGTTTGTACTGGTATAAATACTAACAAAATGGTTGAATGAGCGCTATATTTCATTGTTCTCTATTTCTATTCTGCCGCTGGTGGACAGTTGATGTTTCAGTTCTTTACTGTTTGTGTGTGTGTGTGTGTTGTTGTTTCGGATCACAGTGATAAAATTGTTGGCAACAAACGGGATGGGATGCCTTCTTCAAAATGTGTATGGTAGAAGTTCACACCAAGTAAAAGAAGAACACTTTTCAAGAATAGTACTGTGGGTTGGGTGACCGAGAAACAATTCGTTTCTGCTTTTTCGTCTGTCGGACGCCTGCTGCGTAAAAATACATTGCCACTTTTTTGGTTTGCTAAAATGGATCCGTCTTGCCTCAGTTGCATGGTTTTGATCAGCCAAAAAGAATGGTTCAATATTTCATCAATTCTAAGCAGGTCAAGATTAGCTGCCAGTAAATTCTCTTACAAAAAGTGTCATACGTTTCTCGCTGCCCTGAGCCAGTAATTGCATCACGATATCGGCCTTTTGGGATCGTATCACAGGTTCCCCGCCGGCGGTTACACGGTGATTTCGCATTTGACTTGAAATTCATTCTTTTGATTTATTTATATTGCGCACTTTGACCACATCACAATCCATCTGCCCAGCCATAACCATCATGCCTTTGCTGCTCGGCATCGTTCTGTTGGTGGTGGCCGTTGGTAGCCTGGCCCTGGCAATCGTGCTCTGCGCGCCCGCACAACCAACGGATGCCTATGAAACACTATGATAATGCTGCATGCCGACATGGTTAGGGGGTTTGGTTGGCTCCTTGCCCGGTATGCATAGATCAAACTTTGTGATGGGGTGATGAGACCCGCGTAAAAAGTTATTTTACAGCGGTCTGAGAAACTAGGTTCCACTACGCTGGTCAAAATTAGTTGCGTCTGGTGCTCTCGAATTTTATCCACAATTCAAAGGCCTCGAGGCAAGTCGTCCCGATCACAGAGTTTGATATGGGATTTTATTTCTGAGAAAAATAACTTCGGATCACCTTTATTTGTTCAGAATAT
Organism: Rhynchonema sp. JSB1_4; assembly: GCA_030248065.1. NCBI lineage: Eukaryota > Metazoa > Nematoda > Chromadorea > Monhysterida > Xyalidae > Rhynchonema > Rhynchonema sp. JSB1_4. The sequence goes on along the minus strand of JASAMV010002675.1, from coordinate 14,945 downwards.
GCATGCCAATTTCCGCCTTGCCCAGCCAGACCGCGTGCGTTGCTGTGATCATTTGAAAAAACCATGATACACAGGTATTGAGAAGAGTGATATTCAACGGGCACGCAGTTTTTTGTGCTTTCGAACCTTGTAGATTTTGATTTTCCTAAATTTCACGAAAAGCTGTTGTCATATGCTTTAATTTTGAGCCTCTAAATTTATTACACAGCATTTTATTCAAGCGAATATGTGGTAGGTGACAATAAAACTGACTCACAAATCACATAATGTGAGTAAATGCAGTGCTGGGACAAACAATATTCATAGAATCGCTTTAAAGTTCAGGCAACAATTTGGTCTTTAATTCTTGGAGCGCTTTGGCTCGATGGCTGATCTTGTTCTTTTCCTCTTTCTCCATTTCCGCGTATGTTTGGTCGTAGTTGTCGGGCTGGAAACACGGATCCCAACCGAACGCTGGTGGGCCACGTGGCTCAACGATTGTTCCGGGCGTGCGACCTGAAGTTTGACCAGCGTAAAACAATGATTGACCAACCAGTGCGCAGGCAGGTTGACCAGTGGAAAAGCTGTCATGACCAACAGTTTGGCCCGTGTAAAATACTGAATGACCAACAAATCTACAGCAGTTTGACCAGCGTAAAATAGTGATTGTTCACCAATGGTCTGTTTGACCAGCGTAAAAGTGTTATCATTCACGACCCACCAATGTACAGTTTGACGTCATCGCTGTCCGGTGTGCCGAACGCGAATGTGCACACAGCGACCGCTGTTTTGTCATCGAATCCAGCCAGCAGACGGTGCAGTCCAGATGGACCCAGTTTGGACAGGAACCACTGTAAAATACGCACAGCATGCGCTGATATCAAATTGAGTGAACGGATCTGCCGCATGCTCGCACGTGACGGTGAACATTTTCGATACTTCGACTTCTACTGATCCCATTAATTTTGACCAGTGTAAAGTTCTTTGTGCTCTGTCTGGCGATACAACCACGCTCGGCGAGATTTTCAAAAATCGAGAATAGTCCTTCGCAAAAAGTCACTTGACCAAATCCAATTGTCAGAATTGAAACTGGCCATAATTTCGGCCGTTTTCACGCAATTACAAAAATCGACTGTTCATCTTGTAACACCAGAGGCCAGTTTCTATTCGGTATAGAGTTCTACCCCAAGTAGAAATTTACGTGTTATAAAATTTAGTAGAATTTGTGTTTCCATTCGTTGGTGTAGAATTCTACACCTTATCCCAGTGCAAAACGGGGCCAGATGGGGAAAAATTGTGAGGCGATAGTCACACCCAAAAATGTTTCGCCATCTATACTACTAAAACAGGAAGACGTATAGTCCAGCCACGAACTCATGGGACGACTTTTTTTGAAATTGGCTTGTGCGGATCCAACAATGTTCCGGTTCCACGTATTTCGGAAATGAAAGAAAGAGAAACGCACGTATTTTTTAAAAACACGCTCTCCACTCGGTGCGTAAATTCCCTTTTGACTCCCAAAACATTTGTGTGCTGAACATCACTGCTGTTCGCGTAAGCACGCAACAAATTGAGGTCAGCCAGCTGGAACTTGTCATCATCTCCCTCAGGCAATCTCTTTCTTTTGTTTGCGAAAACACGTGTATCTGGAGCATTTTTGAATGCGGCCAAGCAAGCTTTAAAAAAAGTCGTGTCATGAGCTGGTGGCTGGACTATATGTATGTATGTGTGTTTGTGGCCCCCTCCCTCGGAAGGGCGGACGGGTCACTTTTCACGGGTAGCTTTGGGTATGCTAACGGGTCTTCGGGGGGGGGGGGGGGCACGACACGGGCGCGGCGCTGTAGCCGGGCCGTAGGCACGGGTCCCGTCTAGTTGTATAAATGCGCAAGCCGAGCTTCGGGTAGGATTCGTTGGTTCTCTTATCATGCCGCGGCAGCGCGCAAACCCAACGGAAACATTTCTATCCAGCTCAGTCGGTGGTTACAAATAATTTACACTTCTGAGCAACTTCCGGGTCAATTACGACCTTTTATTTTGGAACAGAAACTCATGGGGGTAGAATTATGCAGGTTCACTACGGGCAGGGGTAGAAATTTTGAACTAAAAGTGTAATAGAATTTACATTCCACCGCGGGTTACACCGAATAGAAACTGGCTCGAGTTGACCGACCGACCTTGATGTAGGGTCCGGGGAGGCCGCCGAGCGCGTTGAAGCAAAGTGACGTGTCCTCAACAATCACTGGTGCGCGCACGGCCGCCACCGCCGCCTTGCATTTCTGAATCGCAACGTCGTTCTCCTCGCCTTGATATTCAGGCAAATCAATGTCACACGCCACTATCTGCAATCATAGCGCCGCCTGCTTGGTCTTTGAATGGATCTACCGTAACCCTACGCACTACACTGGTCAGAAGATCTTGGGTGTGGGTTTATCTCAGACATCCAGCGATGCCTATTGATAAGTCCGAAACCCAGGCTTGTAGTAATGTCGTCAAATCACGTATTATTTTCATTTTCATTTGGGGCTCATGTATTATTGCCTGTTTGACTTTATTTGAACGACATGATTTGACGACAGAACTATTATCCGACGCCCGTGATGCACGAATGCACATGAATACCTCGCAAGTCGATCCCACAATCGCCATGACCTCTTTGAGTTTGTTCGCGTTGCCAGTGACGAATGTTAGCACCTTCTTTGATGTCATCACGTCAGAGGTTTGGCAGCAGAGCATTTGATCTGGGGGCACTGACAGGTTCAGATGAGAATATTAGCGCCCTGCAGAGTTGAAGAGAGCGCTGACCTATTTGTAGCGTTAGAGGTCGGGGTACCCGACATCTGAGAAAAAAGCCGACACCCGACAGTTCTAAAAATACCCGACACCCGACATCTTGTTCTTGAACAAAAAAAACAGACAAAGTTTTGCTCATTTGCATCAGTAATGCAGATTTTTGGCTCAATTTACTGAATTCAAGTTTTTTCAAACAAGATGAACACCAAAATGTTACATTCTGTGCTTTCGGAAACATTTGATCCGGAGAAAATTTTCTCTCAAAATTCTTCTCTCAGCGAAACTGATGTTTTGAACCGTGAGTGTCCGGTGTCGAGTCCCAAGAAACCGACACCCGACAGCCCTCTAACCCTAATTAGTGCACAACACGGCTCAGGCCTCTGGTAATAAAAAAACAATGAATTTGCTATTGACAACCAGATAAGTACAAAGTACAGTATGTAGTATGAGCGTCTGTGTGTGTGTGGACGTTGCACAAAAGACACTGCACCTCTTTTCCGATTCGCAGGGCACTAATATTCTGAATTTGAGAACGATAACAAAATACAGCGATCGGACAGCGATCGCAACGAAAGCGTTGACGCAGCGAAATATTGAGCCCACAAATTCGTTTTTTTACAAACTCGTGACCTTTATTCAAATTCAAATGACTCATGTTGCATAAAGTTGATCGCTTAATAAATCAGCAGAAGAACGGCACAGTTTATGTTTTGGCAGAAAATTATCAAAAAGAAACTTTTAATTCTGATTCTATTAGCGTTAATTACGCGGCCGATTTAGACCATGGAATGCACTAATGAAACGCAATCATTCGTGATAATATACAAACAACAAATATCAACATTTGCCAAAGCAAATAACAACATTTCAGTTGGATCGTGGAATGTCGTAATATTGACCAGTTTTAGCACAACAAATTGATGTTGGGACAAAGTGAAATCTCAGCAGCTACTCATTTGATACCATAGGGTTCGCGTACTTTTAAAACGATAAAGCCAACATCAGATAAGATCATACTGAAGCTACTGTATGTAGACCATGTTTCGGTCTGCAGAGGGCGACTAAACTACGAACGGAATAATATGAATGAAAAAAAACAGATAATTGAGTTTCAAAGACAACCCGCAAGCTCTGTACACTGCATGGGCATATATGTGTCGAAAAGAACACGCACCAAGTATTGGTCGCACAATGACTAATGGAGAATTTATCCAAAAGTCAAAGGATGGAACCCTGATTCAGGAACTGCCACGCTCAGCCACTGTTAACCACTCAGTTACTTGTATTTCTCACGAAACATTTTCACCTGAAAATAACCAGTAAACAACCACGTTGCTGTCAGCTGGTGGTTGTTCTACTGGTTTATATTTTCAGATGAAAATGTTTTGACGGACATACAAGTAGCTTAGTGGTTAAACAGTAGTAGAGCGTGGCAGTTCCTGAATCAGGGTCTATCCTTTGAATTTTGGATAAATTCTCCATTAGTCATTGTGCGACCAATAGATACCGTAAACCATACCATGTTTGTAAAATAAGGATGTGTGTTAATTTCGTGGGAGAATATCAGGATAAACATTGAAATTTAAGTGTAGAACACTGATAAACCATAAAATACGATAAACAGGAAAGCAAATGAAAGGCTTGGTAATTTGTACACTGTGTTTCGAGAGAAATAAAAGTCGAAAGAGAATGATTAGAATCGATAGCTCGATGAACAGCACGGAAAAGTTATAGCAACAAGAAACCGAAAACCAGACTCCTCAGAAAATAAAACGAGAAATAAAAACAGAACAAGAAAGAAAGAAGAAGGCGGTCAAAACTACAACATCAATCTACAAAGCTTGGTGCTCCAGCGTCCAGCTTTTGTGTATGAAACGGACAGGAGAAAATGTTTCAGGCTGATTGGCTGGCAACAACAACTTTTCCCATGCGATTGATATTATTTTGTGCAAATTCAACACACGTATTTTGGCAAGTATAGGCAAACTACATCAACATGAGCTCGATTTCGCAGCTGGCAGAACAGTGAAACATTCTGACATGGCTGCTGATTTGGGAAATGTTACACGCTGAAGAATACAAGGTGGAGGATGATGATTTTCTCTTTCTATTTGTTTTGATTACACACTACCTTCGAAATCGGGCTCGTGTTGGCGTAGTTTGCCTTTATAAAGGCAGTCTACGGGAGGCTGTCACTCAGCCCCCGAATACCGTAATTTTGATCTGCAACGATCGTGTCGGTCGGGACCATTTTATTTTTTATCTATGTTTTGCGTGTTAGCGCCAACACCAACCAACATTTCGAAGTTTTGGTGATCGACGCGCACGAAGACAATTTCCAGCTTGCTGCCGCTAATACACGTGTCGATAAGCAGCGATCAGCATGGGTCTCGCAACCAGGGTTGGATTAAAAAATTTTTTTATTATCGAACTTTTTTTTTTAAAAAAAACTTTTTAAAATTTTTTTTTTAAAAATCACTTTTTTTTATTCCGGACCCCCAAAAAATTGGCTTCTTGAAGAATGAAATTTCTGAAATCATGTTACTTAGGTATGTTTTGAGGGACACTAAAGAGAACTTTTCCACTGACTTGCATGTTGACGTAATCACGTGCGATCTAATCCCCTTGGTCATAACTTTGAGAAATTCGAAGGTAACTGTGGGTGTACATACTGTATGTATGACAAAGGGAAGACCAACCTCCTGTTTGTGAATTTGGAGATAGATTTGAAGATTGATAAAGACTCACACCATGCTCACTTTGTGTCACAAGAGCAACAAATAGCTAATCCGCACAACTGCAAACAGGCGAGCAACGTGGAGTCTGTCGATAGCTTACGACACGCTCAATAGTAACTGTACATTATACGGTATGGGGTGTCCTATATTATACATGCAGCTGTTGTTGGGAATTCTGGGAACTGTATGAGTCCATCACAACACCATTTCAAACTGAAATACAAGCGCCGCATGCAATTTTTTGAGAATCCGTTCTCGTCGTCCGTTGCTGAATTTGCCGTTGTTGTGTGTTGGTCGTTTGGTTGGTTTCATCTCACCGGTGCGTTTCCATTGTCGTTTATTCATTCATGTTCACATTCTTTGTTATTAACACTGTTTTATTTTAAGGGTTATTCCGGATCTTGTGAAGGTCTTCGCGTAAGCTTGCAGATAAAATTTGAATTTGAATCATTATCAAGAAAACACATGAAAATATGCCTTTTTACCTTAAAAAAGTCAGAAAATTACGAAAAAAAGTGAAAAAATAATAAAAAAAAGTGGACTTACTTTTTAAAATTTTAAAATAAAAAAAGTGGCCAACTTTTTTTTTTAAAAAAAAAATTTTTACTTTTTTTTTTAATCCAACCCTGCTCGCAACGATCTCGCTTGCGGTGGGTTACGGTATTCGGGGGCTGAGTGACAACCTCCCGTAGACTGCCTTTATATGTGGGCAAAACACACAGTCACAAATGAAAAAAAACAGCGTCAAAACGTGGAAATATTCCGACAGATGCCGCATCCGAGTGCGCATTCCTCCCCGGTGGCCGGATGTTGGACCTTGAGCGGACATTGTTGTCCGTCCAGCTGGACGGCGCGCGGACCAACGGGACATTTGGGCAAACGTTCCTTGGGTATCGTTAGTAGACGTTGGAAATCGTCGTGACACCCGCCGCAGAAATGTGTCGTGCCGAAACTGTGTGATAATTGTGAATAGAGCCCTCCCTCTTTGGGGACTGCGTGGTCGCTATCTGCGATCTTCGGTCATTGTATCTATTTATTATAGCGCATCATGCAAAGTGACAATTTTGGAGTCTAACGGTGTGTTAGACATCAAAATATTCATATTTGGGTGACGGTGGAAGTCGCTGTAGAGGGTGCGCGTCACCAGGAAGGTACACCCCAGCCTAGAGTGCATGATAACCAAAATATTCACCATGCCAAACGTTACTGAGAATGGCGCAGGTCTGGATTTCATTAGCTCGCGACACTCTAGACTCATTTCATGAATATAGCCATACAGTACCAACCAGAAATACACAGCGATCGAGCAACAGTAGCGACATTTGTATTCGAGATAGTCGGCCCCGTGACGCGCACAGATCTGACCGCCAACCACGTTCGAACACGCGCCACACACCAATTCTTCGGGATTGTACTGCGATGTGGCCAGGGCCTGGGAGGGATACAAATGAAGAAGATTATAGATGCACATGTTTGGTTGGCTGTGCGGATGAAACAACTAACCGCGAAAAGCGGCTTCCACTTTGGTTTGGGGGACATGGCCAACATCTCACCCACTAAACAGCTCTTTCAGTGGCCGCAGTGTTGTTTTTGGAACCTGCTGGTTTTTTCTGTTCCACCACGTGGGTCCACACACTTTCTCTAACACTGTGGTAATTCTGCTAGGTGTGTTTTGTGAGACATCAGCTAGTTGCGGGTAAGCGACAAGTATTGCTAAGTGCAGTTATGTATACATTGGAGATGATGTCACAAAACGGTACAGTACAAAACAGTACACAAAACGGTATATACTGCTATACAGTACATATGCCCAACCTGTTGACAGTGTGCCTCGCCACCAAAATAGGCCTTTGCACACTGATGGCACTGCACGTAGACGTAATGGTCGATGGCGTAGTCGGTCGGACGTTGATAGAATTGACTGCCGGGTGTGCTAATCGCTGAACATTGCTCCAAACCGTCGTAACCTGTTTAAGTTTATGTGTAAGTGATGTAACCAGCATGTAACCAAGGTTGTAACCTGCATGTAAGTGTGTAACCAACCCAATCTGAGTTTAGCCTTGTTCGCCACGTCATCGTACATCAACTTGAGCGGCTCCAGCAGCGATTTGAGCGCTTCGTGCTCCATCACAACCTGACGATAAATAATACGAATGAAAAGTTACGATATGTTTTTTTTCTGATTCACACATTTTCCAAATCAAAAAAAGCAACAACAACAGCAACAACGTCAGCCACCTGACAAAGCGGGCACGTCATGAACGTGAACGTGATCCTCGGACCGGGCCACCGTCGGTTGAGCGTCGCTTTGAGGCAATGAAAGTGGAACACGTGCGTGCAGCCCAACTGGACGGAGGGCGCGGCGCCGATTCGATCCGTGAAACAAATCACGCACAGATCGTCCGCATCCTGCCTGAGACTGGCGTCCGTCCGACAGCGCAGGCACGGCAGACACGCCCGTTCGCCGACCTTGAATACAGGGCGGCACAAAAGTGACGCCACTCGATTATCTCTATTTTGGTTGTTATAGCTGATGGGAGTTGGGTATACATACCTACAGTACCAGCTGCAATATTCTAGGCGATCCTGAGGCGGCGCAGGCTCAGCCTGCAGGTGCCTGCAGGCTGGCCTGCACAGTTAAGAATAGAAACCAGCGGAGCCCGCAGGCGCCTGCAGGCTGAGCCTGCGCCGCGTCAGGATCGCCTAGAATTGCAGCTGGTACTGTATCTAATGTGGTTTGGGATCCGATCACTATTTGAAAAACGCAGCAATGTCACGACAAAAAATGGAGGGGACCAAACGTCTGTCCTAATTAGGGTTAGAGAGATGTCGGGTGTCGGGTGTCGGGTGCCAAAAAAGTGTAGGTGTCGGGTGTCGGGTGCCTCCAGGTGTCGGGTTTTTTGGGAACCGACACCCGACAGCCGACACCGACACTTACGGTTCAAAACATCAGTTTTGCCGAGAAAAGAATTTTGAGAGAAAATTTTCTTCGAACCAAATGTTTCCGAAGACGCAGAATGAGTCATTTTGGTGTTTATTTTGTGTGAAAATACTTGAATTCAGTCACTTGATCCAAAAAATTGCACTAGTGCGAATGTGCAAAAAGTTGCCTGTTTTTGGTCCAAAAACAGGTGACGGGTGTCGGTTTTTTTCCAAAAACTAGATGTCGGGTGTCGGGTTTTTTGGAACTGTCGGGTGTCGGGTATTTTCAGATGTCGGGTGTCGGGTACCCCCCCCCCCCCGACCTCTAACCCTAGTCCTAATGCACCAAAACAAACAAAATAATCCAAAAATATCAGCCCCATTTATGCACACTAACCACTCCTCCACACGGATGACCACAACAACTGTTCGTCTTCATGCACGCACTCGACAGCAACGATTGACATTCAGAATGTTCGCACACCTGTGTGTGTGTGTGTAATTTATTGTAAGTTGAGGTGGCGTGGAGGAGACACGCACACACGTTTTATTGCGCAGTAATCGACTGGTTGGTCAGGTTCCGTCACGACCCCACGACTATAGATGGACCCCATCACCAAGTTTGATGGCCAAATAAACCACTAACAAGCGCGCATCTATGCAATGTTGCATGACTGTGTTGTACATTACCAGATGCACAATATCGCTTCTATTCGCAAAACAAATTCATTAATCAAACAAATTCAGGCAGAAAACACGCAAGCAAAGAGTCCAAAAACATCGCGGGCCCCGCGAATGGGACCGCGAGTTTTTCAGGTCCCATTTATTTCATCAGCCCGGCGAAGCACCTGCGTGAACGGTCCCGCAGTGGGATTGGCGCAGAATCGACATCCGTGTCTGTTCAACAACATGTTCGTTGCCTGATCGTCCAAGGCCAAATCAGGGTCACCATCGTCAGTAAGGATGCCGCCGGCTTGTGTGTTAGTGTGGAATTCGAGCATGCCGTTTTGCGAGTTGGAATCGAACAGAATTAGTATCCAGGGCAGACGCAGGCGCGTGCAGCCTAAAAATAATGAATTATTGGGCATACAGCGGACCGGTTTTGGGTCATGTTTGTTAGTTGATGCGATGTGGAACGAAAGTTTTATGCAAAAAAAACGAACGAATTGATAACGAAACAATTTTATGATCATGCGCCAAACACAAAGTTGGACAGCTGAATCTGACGCCAATGCGTATTCCAAGTATACATGCCAGTCTCTCTGGTCGATAACAAGGCGATCGGTTCGGATCGGTCTATTTATGCAGTCGCATCACATCATGTGACCTGACCAGGTATCCTGAGCATGTTGGGAAAACCTTGAGAGAGATTCAACATATTCAAGATTTATCTGTTTGCTACACGCATAGACCAAACAGGAAACAGATGAGAAAACGCAAATTTTCGATCTCGCGACGGAAGGCACGGGCTTGCTCAGGGTTCGGCCTAAGCCCAATCCTAAGCCTGAGAAGAGGGAAAGTCAATTTCGAAACTGTCCAAGCTTTTCCCAAAATGCGTAACCTGACCGCCCGATCACATTGATATGATGTGATTAGGTTGACCGATCCGATCCAAGCACAAGTTTGATATCGACCCTAATGTCATGCAGTCTATACCTTCATGAATATCAATTTGCGGACATTGATTGCTGGGTGTGAGCAGTGTGACGTTGTGAGCGCGATTGCGTCGATTCAAATGCAACACCGTGTAGCACTCACGACACAACATCAGTTGGCACACTTCGCATGCGATCGTCGCTTGGGTTTGGCCTGAATCATCAAGGGAATTGAGTGCACAATTTCCGATTTGCGGCAGAAATTGGCCGTACCGCACATGCGATAGTGTCAAATTCGATTGTGTCAAATTTTATAAAGTTCGCAACTGTGGGAGTGCTGTCCGATGTCATTGCACACTTAACAAGGTAGTCCAAAAGTCCCTTCACAGCATCGAGTTTACGAATTTTTCACACTTAGTTATCCTATCCGTTAAACTCCTGAACACAGTAAATCTATTTTTGTCATCTTTGACCCATCTGTGCCTCACCGCCCACTAATATCTGACCCACCCTACGCCCAACCCACAAACATTTGGTCCACCCTATACCCATCCACCCACCAACCGTCGTCGTGATTCTCACACAGCTGCGATGGCAGCTGCTCTGATTTGGCTTGGAGCGCTTTCCACACCGGCGAATATTCGAGCCAATCCCGGTCGGACAGAACGGATAACGCGGCCAAAGCCAACCAAAGACGTGGACAGGATAGACACGACTGGAAACAGCGGAATGATTGGATAGTGGTTGACGCACATGGTCGACCACTGGACGCAAAACGCAGTGTGTCAATGATGCCCTTTGATTCGCGAAACGTGCGTGCGTTGAAGGACGGCTGCGCTGTTGGCAACAAATCGACGGTACACATATTGGGTGGAATTTTCGAAACGGCGTAAAGGTCAGCGTAAAGTTCGGTCGGCGTAGCTTGGTGTAAACGTGAAACATTGCCTGTTATTAACGTGGAATGTTTCAAGTTTACACCGAGGTCTATCACACTGAGCTGTCGACCGAGCTTTCCACCGACCTTTACACCCAACTGACCTTTACACCGTTTCGAAAATATCACCCATTATATTGTCCTCATCGTATTTGGGCGCCCGCGCAACCACCCCCCCCCCCCCCCGTGACGCCTGGCGGCTACGCTTTCGAGATATTGGTTCAATGTTGTTGATAAGTTATACTAAGGCCGCAATCAAGTTTTAAGATTTAGTCCATTGATATAAGCGGTACAGCTAAGGGATCCGATCCGATCACCAAGTTTGACGATGACAAAAACAGGTCCGGCAACCTGGTTCATAGCCGATCAAAAACAAAAACTTTCAAACAAGACCCAAAATCCTGCGCGCACCTGATTCCGTTGGTCAGGTCCGATCGTAGTGAGTGTCATAATGTGATTGGCCACCTCGGTACGCACGGCCGTGCACCATTGTTCACCACCGAGCACGCCCTGTTCACAATCGGTCACCAGTTTGCGCACCAGCTTGGCAATGTCTGACGAGCACTGCTTGTCCACACGCCACACCGATGGTGCTGATGAGACTGATGATTGCAGGGTGGCACCTGCAGTCAGCAAGGCGGGTGCGCACGTGAGAAGGGCATAGGCCAACGTTACTACGCACTCAGTCAGTACATTCCTTGTCACTTCACTACGTGCACTGCTTACAGTGGCTCTCTGCCGTCGCTATGCACAGATATGACGAAACTTTGTTTGTGAGTTTGCACGCATGGATGTTACAGGCCAGCAATAAGATTTGCTGGTGAGGCTTTTTGGAGGCAAATTTGCCAGAGGCGTTCGCACTGACGAGCCCTGGCGCTTCGGTCTGTCTGCGAAAGCCGTGCGAAACAGACCAACATTACTGCACTCAGTACATACGAACAAATGACTAGGAACACAGTCCCCATTCGGTGTAGTGACCCAAGGATATGGTGAAACTTTCCATAATGACCAACTTGAAACAGCGGTCACTGTAGCGCCCAGACCACTGTGGCAAGGTGACGGAGGGAAATTATAAGGTCTAGATCATAATTGAGGTGAGAAGTGTGGACTGGTCATATACTTGACAATATGATGTACTGAAATCACGCCTATAAAAGCCACAAACACCGACTTGTGACCGAGTGCGTGGCGCGATCGCGCACTTGAATGTTAATGATCTTGGCACTGACGGCCAGCAGGTTTTGCACCGCGCTCTTCACATCCGTGATGCTCGCGTCGAAACTCGGCAAAATCTGTAATGATTCTGGCTGATTGAAAAGTGGTTGACGTAAGTCGTTGGCACACAACGGCAGGCTTCAAACATGTCTTGGTCAGGCGTACTTTTTGTCCAGTGGACGTTGAAAGTGCGAGATTTGAAATGGTCGCTCAACAACTCTCATGCCCACCAGACTTTAGTGATTTCAAATAGTTCAGCTTCGACACTAGAACGTTGCCCTATAACCACAATGCCTCTTTTCAAAGCGCCCCAATGAACTGTGAAACATCACCCGTATACCTTTTCAATAGCATCAATGACCTGACATTGCACGACGGCGGCCGAGAACAGCAACAATTCGGTGAGTGTTGGCAGCAGGGATGAACGTTGAGCGAACACATCGATGGCACAACGGGCCTGGCACAATTTGGTCAACATCACAAGGAGACCACAACAGTAGGAGTAGTTGCGTTTGGACAGCTCACGGAGGCCGGTCACCTGGAAGCAATATCCGGCTTATAGTAATGTCGGCAAATGATAGATAGATATAGATATAGGGGGGCAAAAGTGCCAATATTGACAGCTCAATACGCGTTACTTCGAATTGATGGATCGAGTATTGCGCTTTGTCCAAAGGCAAATCATATCGCGTCAAATCTTTTCGTCAAATCAAGCAATAATACGTGAGCCCAAAATGAGCGCGAGAAATAATACATGTGATTTGACGAAAAGATTTTACGCCTTGATTTGACGACATTACGATAAGCCCAATATCCCGTTGAGGTTCAAGAAACCACAGGCAGGTTACTTACTATAGTCGGATAATAAAGTGATTTTTTTCGCGTGGTTGTGCTGCCCGTTCCGGCCCGTCTTCACGGACGAGCGGTGCACCTGGTCATCGTCAGGGCGAATGCACCAGGAATCACGTGACCGCAAAACACACACACACGCACACACACATGAGCGGGCCTGTCTACTATATCCTGCCAACCATTCTGCTTGTTTGGATGGTTTTTACGAAGCATGTGTATATGTATTAGGTACAAAAACTCGGGTCCCGTACAATGGATTCCAAAAGACGGGCTCAATATCGAAATTCAATTGACGGACCTCCTTGTCGATGGCGGCCACCACCTGTGAACACACGTAGGTCTGCAGTGGTTGCAGTTGTACACGACTAAAGAGCATGTCCAACACCTGATTGCGCAACGTGCCACTTTGATGTTGACTGAATTCGTCGTTGAACACTTGTGATGCGATCGTTTGGAACAGTGCGAATGCGTCGGCTGTAAAGCGAATGGGTGAGATTAGGCGAATATAAAATCGACTCATGCGTGTTTTTTGCCCGTCTGGCGAGCTCGCACTGACGATGACCTGGTGCACCGCCGGTTTGTGACCACACGTCGAAGTGGGCAACCAAACACACCCTGCACGAATTGTCATTGAAACACAGAATTGTGGTCTGAAGCTGTGACCAAATTTGAAGAGCGCAACTAAATGAAACAGAAGTTCGACCAGGGAAGGGCTGTTCTCGGACAGCTGTGATGAAAGATGCGATAAAAGGCTACGAAATGTGGTTTACCTTGTTCAGAACGGTAATGCGTACTTTCTGAGTTTGGACCGAATCTGATACTGTCCAAACTGAGCCAGCCGAAAATGTGCCGCCCCCCCCAAAATGCCAACCTTGCACGACCGAAAAGTTCATCTGATGCGACGGCGATGGTTTCATCATCGCTTGGCGTCGGGTGACTGCGCTTGACGGCACCAGCTGTCGGCCGAATACACGCACGCAACGCACACGCACGCTCGTGCCCGCCGCGCGCAACTCCAACTGTAATTTGAATGCACACCATGGGGGACTTTATAAACCCATAAAGTAGGATTCATGAGAACGCTAATTGTAGAATTTCGTCGCACCAGTGGCGTGATTCGAAGCAAGGAGTCGTGTGCAACAAGATTTAGCGGGTCCTAAATTTCACATCCGGGGAAAACGTACATAAATTGGCTTGTAGACAAAGGATTTCGACATAGAACTGGGTTTATGGGGTATGTAACTCGGATCGGGAATCCGGGGTCCGCTTGGTCACGTGACCATAATGTACAGTACCTGTACGGCAGTGCCAGGCGTCAACGAATACCGTAACCATCCGACGAACGACGCGTCCAACGAATGCCAACCGATTTGAGTTCGGTTCTTCTTGTCAACATCGGTGGAAATCGATGGCTCCAGCGAATACACCTGAATAATCGGATACAAAATGATTGAGTTCGACTTATCAAACTTGGTGATCGCATGTGGGTTGATAATGCGCCTGTTTTCTAAACCAAGGATGAGGGTTTTCGCCACGAACTTCGACCAGTGTAAAACAGACAGACGGTTGCGTAAAAAAGACAACTTTTACGCGCTGGTCAAAATTAATGGCAGCACACTAGATTTCGAAGTACAATGGAGAAAGTTCGACGGACCAAAGACAGATCAGATTCGACATTCAACAGGCCAGAGTCAGTCAAGTAAAAAACAAGTAATAAACAACGTGAAGGAGCGTTCCGGCCACCCGGTGTGTCCTCCATACTCACCGTCACAGTGGCGACCCTGTGTGCTTCATCGCGTCGATTATCGATGTAGACAAACACGAAACGACAGTCGACCACTTCCGACTTCCAACTGATTGTCAGTGACTTGGCACGATTCTTGTCATCATCGCCGCTGTAAAGTCGGCCACAAATTCCAT
>JASAMV010002674.1:0-12632 GCA_030248065.1 Rhynchonema sp. JSB1_4 | reverse complement strand
ACGCGATTCGCAGTTAACTTTTGGCATGCTTGACGTACCGGAGTTTGCCATTTATGTTTTGATCCTGTTGATGCACCAAGTTCGAACTATTTTGGCAAGTGTTTGGTACTGCAGGATAAAAAATCAATTGCCCAGAAAAAAATTATCCAGTTAATACCCCCAGGGGCTCTAACTGGATAATTTTCAACTTGGATCCCTGAGGGCGCTATTCAGGGGCTTCAAGGTGAAAACTCCGGTACATATAAAATGGAAATATATTTCAATCCGCACTCACAACAATCCAAGTCCACCATGAAACCCCAGTATGGAAAACTGTTTGCTTTTCACACATCATAGCATCGGGCCATAGTATTTGCGCAAGCTGTCATCAAACCGATTTCACCGAGTATTCGAAGTTACGTTTGTTGATTCAGACGTAACCTTGAATAGCTAAACATAAAATTTCGTTCATTTTTCGAGCTTGATGCATCACTTTGACATGGGCGGGTTGGGGGGGGGGGCCCCATGGCGTCAAGAATATGACTTCAGTCCATTTCGTCCTGTTTTCACAGACTGACAGTGTACCAGGACATCGTCAGTGCGAAAGCTGTAACAACCGTGACACAAGACGCCTGAAGAGGCCAGACAATCCCAAAATTGACGCTCCGCCGTAACGACAAAACTACATATCTTACCTGCTGCTTCTTTTTTTAGAGTCATGGGTACAACTGGATCCGCCAATGTCACGAGGCAGCTTGAGTAGCAGCATTGACGCGCTCTATATATCGGACCCAAACATATCCGCGCACAAAGGCTCAACCGATAGTAGAAACAGGTACGGCAAATTGACAGACGGATGCGGTTTTTTTTAATTCTTGAGCGTAATTGTGCATTTCACTGACGGGCAAAGTTCTTCCCTCCGTGTATGGGGTAATATTTGGATTCCAAAAATACAACTGTAGCAGCCAATACAACAGTGCTTCCCAAAAATAATAGTGCCCATTTCCGCGGTGCTTATTTCTTTGAATGAACGACATTATAAACAATTTATCTGTCCGTGTGGCTAACCAATTAAACGTGCCAAACTGTGTTAATCTGGGTGTGCGACGATCACGGGATCATCAAAAGCGAATAAATGTTTTATCACTTCCATGTAAAAAGCCGTTCATACGGATCCAGTGTTAACCGAGCACATCCCCTTGCAAGACATTAACACAAAAAAACAAAATAAAAACATTTTCAACAATTTCAATCCGAAGAGTCTGCAAAGTCCGATCATGATGTGCCCACCGACGGCGGTGACCCATTGAGACGGCGACGTGGCCACAAGGACACATTGCCACCCATTGGCAAGACTGGTGGCAGTGATTGGCTGTGGGATTGGTCGAGTCGACCCGAGGCCGTGCCACCAAAGTCTGTTGGAAATGGGGCTTATATTGATGTCGTTAACGCACATAGTCAACTCTCTTCGTCAACTCATCGGCTCTAATGTTATGTTCATGTACATAGTTCTGCAAAAATATATCTGACGCTGATTCAGAGCTGTGCTTGAATTGAAGGTCGGAGGTGACAATTTTCGTTGACAGACAGAACAATTAATTAGGGATATACTGTAAGCTTGATGTGCGGGGAAAGTGACGCTTCATGATAGATAGAGCCACACACCAGATCTGCACTCACCCTCACTCCACTTGTCAACTGGTGCGTATAGTAGGCCCTGACGATATGCTGGTGCTTCTCGCCAGCTTATATGAAAACACGTGGGTGCATTGATAGATCGTCAGTGCTGCCAGAGACAAAGGTCGAGTGAATACTACACGGGTGTTTTGTGAAGGCGGACGCCTGTTCTTTTATGACAATGAAACGCTCTGGGCATGTTTACAAGTGCGATGATGTTTTATGCGACCACCAGTCTGGCCATCGTTATGTTTTTGCGGCTACAATTTCCACCCGGTGCCGCCCATTCGTGCTTGCTGACGATGACCCGGAGCACCGCATGTCTGTGTAAAGGTCGTGTAGCGGGTAACCGCAAGAAGCACACACCTTGTCAAATCAAAGATCCTCATAGTGCCCTTGCCTGTTCAGGGAGTACCGCTATCGTTTCTACTCGCGTTCCGCACTGACGACGCCGCCAAACAGCCCTCAGCCGGAAGTGACGTCATCGGTGTTCAGTCTTCGTCATTCGAACGTCATCCGATCGCAGATGTTTCGCGTCGAGGTCATTTTTGGCATCGTCGTCAGCAATTTGGTCACGTTTCTGCTCGGCGCCTGTCTCGGGTGCGCGCTTTATTTTTGGTTTATGTTCATGTGGTTAACGCACACTGTCAACAGTACTCGTCAACGCAACGCAGCCCAATGCCCGTGTATTAGTATGGTAAATTTCCAAATTCACTGCCCTGCAATAAAGTACGCCCCATAGCCCAATATCAAGTTCAATACCCGTCTGCTAACCACGCGCAGTTCTGAAACATTGCGCACAGCTGCCTGGCTGGCTGGCGGGCTCCACGTGTGTCTGTTGCCCGAATATTCCAGAAAGGTGATTTTCGGGTTTAGAACTTGACATTAACTATGGGGCACACTTTGTTGTGGGCAGCGAATTTAGAAATTTACTATAACAGTGCGCCACGACAAAACCAGCCCGATTTTGGGAGGTGGCAGATTAATGAAACATTCAGACGTGAAATGTGACATTCAAACATTCATTTTTCATACATAAGAAAGGTGGGTAACGATTTTCTCTCTCTCTTTTTTCGTTTTGCACCACCTATGAAATCGGGCTGGTGTGAGCACTTTGAAAAATCAAAATCAAGCGGGATTTTTGAGAAAATGCAAGAGAAGCACGCTCTCGATAAAAATGACTTTTGGGATTTGCCCTCCGCCCTTCGCCGAAAGCTGGGTCCGCCACTGCCCCCAGGGCAGCGTTGGGCAGGGAACAACTTTTATGCAGGGCGATGTTAGTGACCCATCTCAGAATCCAACACGACCAAAATTTGCACATGCCTAAATGCCAAATCCATGCCAGTGGCTTTGGATTCGAAGCTGATGTGACCCATTTCATCCGAAACATCCATAATAACGCTTTCATATTTTTTCGCTTTTTTCAGATACTGTTTCTGCAAACGCGTTCATGCCAAGGCGCTGGCTGTGTGAGGCTTGGCCGGAGGGCTTTCATATCAACGAATGGTCTGAATATAATCCAAACACCAAACGATACTTTTTTTGTCGAACTAACAACAAGTACGTATTATTAGTGTGTACAGCACTTTTTGTACATTTTCCTATCTCTATTCACCTATACCTATTTCGTGTTTATTGAGTGAGAAGTTTTAATCATGATAAAAATAAAAAAGTGATGTTTTTCTTTCAAGCTTTTATGTGATTCAAATTATTTTGTGAAAAGCACCAATATACATTACCTACGTGACAGCATGTAAGGCGCTGGATCAAACGTGGTGACCGGTTGTGTGCGATGTTTCAAGCTCTGATCTCAAGCATAAACCCAGTTTCTGTGGTAAAGCCATAGCCACGATCACCAAGCTTGATGCTCGCTAAATATACTGTATACGTACATATAATATCTCCTGCTATGGCCCGAGCCTGGGGCTCTAATTGTTATAAAATATTCCTGTTTTTTTTTGTTTCTTTTCAACTTTAACACAGCGTGATTTCGAAGAACTTTCCTGTACAAACCTATACAATGCCACAACGCGATACACTAGGTGTTCGGCCTGTTATGTATTGTCAAACTGTACTCATTATAATCATTCTTTAAGATTGGATTAAACGTGTACATACATAACTTTCCCTTCCATTTTTTGCTTCTTTTGACTGTTTTGTCATCAGGACAATATTTCATGCTACTGGTTCTATGATGTTTCACACAGGCTGTTTGTTTTGGTCATAATCGCTTGATCGTTTCGGTTTGTTTGGAAAGTCATTTTCGTACTTGTGAAGCAAGGTACAGTACAGTATGTATGTTACGTATGCCGACATTTTTCACTCCGAAAAATAATATGTACAGTAGAGTGCGGTTTTGTATTGTGCTGGAATACGTACACCATTATTTATTTCTTAAATTTATAACATATTTCAACTGCTGGTATTTGTAAAATAATAATACGAAGCGTTCATTTTCGTTAGTTCAATGGCAACGTTTGGGTGTTGTGATTGCGAAGAGTTACCGGTAGCACGGTCGAATTTTACACACGATCGCAGCCCCAGTGGTCTTTCAACATCATCATCATATCCCCAACTTCGTATTCTTTAACGTGTAACAATTCCCAAATCAGCAGCCACGTCAGAATGTTTCACTAAATTGCCAGCTGCGAAATCGGGCTCATGTTGGCGTACATACATAGTTCTGCTTGTATAATGCGATATTTGGCGCGCTCGTTTTGTTATCTCTGCGGGTCGAAGCCCTGCTTTGTTGGTTTTTTGTAGACGAAGTCACTTGCCTATCCGGTTTGTGGAGGTACTATTTTTCTGATTTCCACGAACTCATAGGGAGCACTTGTCGGGGACGCAAGTTTGAGATATCTGGGTAATGGTTTTTCTTGAAACTAAAAGCAATATCAGGCTCGTCGATCCGCGGTAGCATGTAATTTGTACGCGGCTGTATAGCACACTCGTGTTTTTTTTAGAAAAATGTTATCTCCTATGAAACCGAGTTTGACTGGCGTGTAGTTGAAGATGGCTTTGTGCTGAGACGACATTATCTAAATCTGGCTTCGTGCGGAGAGCGCCAACACAAACCTAGATACAACGGTCCGAAAGAGTAAATAGGTAACGCGACATGACATTTCGCTTGCTGCGCCTGTGTCGATAGCGCGTCGCTCTGGTCCGCGCGGGGTGGTGGGCGGGCTGTGGCGTGCTTGCGTTCGCCGCGGCGCGCGGGTGCGCGGCGGCGCGCGGGTGGGGTGGTGCGGGGTGGTGGGGCTGGGGGGGGGGGGCGGTGTGGGGGGTGTGGGTTGTGTGTGGGGGGGGGTGTGTGGGTGGTGGGTGTGGTGGGGTGTGGGGGTGTTGGGGGTGGTTTTTGGGGTGGGGGGTGGGGTGTTTTGTGTGTGTGTGCTGGTGTTTAATGTAGAAGCGCCTCTAATAGCAGAAACGCAAGTGATTTCCTTATTAGACAAACAAAAACTCAACTATAACCCCTCGCTTTTTTCTATAGCACTCGGTGACCAGTAAATTCCGCTTTGACTCCGCAAAACAAACCTATTCCTAACCTCTCTCATTATGCAGCGAAGCGCCTGGTTGCGGGGTCTGGATAGATCGGTATCGGAGGGCGTTGGTCTGTTGTGGTGATTGATTGAGTGTGTGGGGTGCGCTGCTTGTTGCCGTGTGTGTGGTGGAGTGGGTCGGTGCTGGTGTGCCGAACGACGCTGATATTGCGTGCGAGCACACAACAACGCAAGACCCCCATATGCCGACGCGTGCAAAGATCCGCTCCTGGGGTTCGCCCTGTATTAAGTCTCGCTGCGCTGTCTGGTTCCGGGCTTCCTCGTGCGCCGTTCTGTGTTCTTGTTTTGCGCTTTTGTTTTTGCTTTGCTTTTTGCTTGGTTTTGCTTGCTCGTTCTCCTGGAACTCGTGTGCTTTTTGCTTGGTTGTGACTTGTGAGCGGGTGGGGTAGGTCGGTCGCCTTGATCCCTGTTCGAGTTGCCTTCGGAGATTGCTGATGCGCGCTCTGTTTTTTTTGTTGTTCGTCTGGCGAGCTGATGAGGTGTGCGTGGCTGAGGTTTGTGGGCGTTGAAGCCCGAACATAAATGTTTGACGCCCCAAACATCAGCAGGAAAAAGTTGACATACCACACTCGCCTTGAGCCGGGGCCCGTTCGGTCCTGCCGTGGCGCTCCCGTTTTGGGGGTCGAGGGTTAAGTATATGGTCGTGGAATTCGCGAATACTTCGTTGAGAAGTGCTGTTCGTGCTAGCTAAGGGGGGTTCGAGAGGGGTGTTTTTTGTGCTGTAGTTGGAATTGGGGGTTCGTGTTTTTTGGGTTGGTCTGCTTTCTCTTTCGTTTGGGCTGGTCTGTATGGATGGTAGGGAGGGTGGGTTTGGTGTGTGTGGGATGACCTGCGAGGGTCGATCCCAATTTTTGTTGTGTTGTTGAGGAGCGTAGCTGCCGGCCTGGTAGTATAATTCAGGAGCGACGCCCTCCATTCAGCTTCCTCGCTGCTGGAGGACGCTACACAAAAAGGAGGGGGGTAATCGGTCTGTGTCTCTGAGGTGTGTATCTGAGCACTGTGAGCTCGGGGCTGTCCGTGGGTTCGGCTTGGGCGGGGCACCGGCGGCTGGTCTGGAGAAGCCGTTGTTGATCTGCAAGCAAAATCCAAGCGAAAGCAAAGCAAAAACAAAATGCGCAAGTTGACAATTTGTACTACATGACAATTTATACAACGCGAGTGAAGCCCGGAACTATCATGTACAGCTGTTGTCAGCGAAGATTCTTGAATTACATGGGCGTTATTATGCCCTCATGTGCATAAACGATATCAATTTGCACGCGTCTGCACATATGCGAGGCGGTCATTATGCGTTGTTGTGTGCTCGCACGCAAATATCAAACGTCGTTCGGCACACCATCATTTTGTGCCGGATCGTTGAGCAGCAACACGTGGACGTTTGCCACTTCCACCAGGCACACACGTGGCAACTAAGGCAGCGCAAGGCGCCTTTTGTCGGCATCACATGCTCGCAATCGAATGTGTTTGTCCTAACCTGATCAACAGGATCCAACGTGTCTGTAGTTCTCCTGGATTACCGATTTTCTGGTATACAGGACCCGGTCAACCCAGGTCTTGTGCTTCGCTCGGCACTGAAATGCAGAGAGGTTCAGGAAACGGACTTCTGTTTGGCACAAATGCCATCTTCAACTTACATGTGCCAGTATAAACTCGGTTGGTCATAGTGAGATTAACATGTTTTCTAAAAAAAACATTGAGTTGCTGCTATTACAGCCGCTGTTACATTAATTTATGCATTGCTTTCAGGGGCCTGAATCGACTGAGCCTGGATATTGCTTGTTAGTTGTCAATGAAAAACCATTGTACCCATGATATTCTCAAACTTTGCGTCCCCGACAAGTGCAATTGCCCAAATGATGAGATCAGGGTTGAAAAAAAATTTTTTTATTAACGAGCTTTTTTTAAAAAAAAATTTTTTTTTTGATTTTTTTTTGACGAAAAATTTTTTTATTAGAAAAAGTGTTGCAAACGATGTTTCAGGATAAATGAAATCGATACAACATATTTTTCAAAAATTGAAAAGTTTTCGCCTCAGACCGAACTTGTGTGGTGACACCCGGTAGTATTGTGCAGATTCCATGGTCTCCGACCAGTCTGAGGTTGATGTTCACTAACGATGTTACTCTGATGTATTGTAGCATGCCGTACAACGTATTTTAATGCATCTAATGCCGTATATCTGATATACGACCATCAAAATATCGATTACAGCCCAAATCTTGCGCGTCAGATCGACTTTGCGCGCCCGGTTTTGCACCAGACCTGCATATATACATGTGTAGTAGCATGTAGTAGTACATTATCGGTGCCACATTACTATAAAAGACCAGCCCCGCGCTTCCCTGTACGGATTTGGAGACAATACGGAGCGCCGCAGGCGCGATTTTGGAAAAATTGTCTCGTCCACAGAAAAAAACTGCCAATTTTTTGCCTCGAAAAAGGCCATTTTTGGACATTTTAGCCCATTTTGGGCAACTTTTTTTTATTTAAAAAAAAGCAAAATCTGAGTTTCAAAAAAAAAATTTTTTTTTTAAAAAAAAATTTTTTTAATTGACCACTTTTTTTGAAACAACCCTGGATGAGATAGTGGTAAATCTGGCAAGTTGTGGGACTTCGTTCTCAAAAGGAACTCAACAATATGCGATTGCTGCGGTTTTTTCGACGGCCTGGCGGGGAGTTTTAACTGAAAACTGAGCGCCTGCTGGCTTGTTAAATTTTTGATGCGTGCGTGATTTATGCAAGCTATAGGCAAACTATGTATGTATAGTCCAGCCACCAGCTCATGAGACGACTTTTTTTAAAGCTTGCTTGGCCGCATTCAAAAAATGCTCCAGATACACGTGTTTTCGCAAACAAAAGAAAGAGATTGGCTGAGGGAGATGATGACAAGTTCCAGCTGGCTGACCTCAATTTGTTGCGTGCTTACGCGAACAGCAGCGTTGTTCAGCACACAAATGTTTTGGGAGTCAAAAGGGAATTTACGCACCGAGTGGAGAGCGTGTTTTTAAAAAATACGTGCGTTTCTCTTTCTTTCATTTCCGAAACACGTGGAACCGGAACATTGTTGGATCCGCACAAGCCAATTTAAAAAAAGTCGTCTCCATGAGTTCGTGGCTGGACTATACGCCAACATGAGCCCGATTTCGCAGCTGGCAATTTAGTGAAACATTCTGACGTGGCTGCTGATTTGGGAATTGTTACACGTTAAAGAATACGAAGTTGGGGATATGATGATGATGTTGAAAGAACCACTGGGCTGCGATCGTGTGTAAATTCGACCGTGCTACCGGTAACTCTTCGCAATCACAACACCCAAACGTTGCCATTGAACTAACGAAAATGAACGCTTCGTATTATTATTTTACAAATACCAGCAGTTGAAATATGTTATAAATTTAAGAAATAAATAATGGTGTACGATTCCAGCACAATACAAAACCGCACTCTACGGTACATATTATTTTTCGGAGTGAAAAATGTGGCATACGTAACATACATACTGTACCTTGCTTCACAAGTACGAAAATGACTTTCCAAACAAACCGAAACGATCAAGCGATTATGACCAAAACAAACAGCCTGTGTGAAACATCATAGAACCAGTAGCATGAAATATTGTCCTGATGACAAAACAGTCAAAAGAAGCAAAAAATGGAAGGGATAGTTATGTACACGTTTAACCCAATCTTAAAGAATGATTATAACGAGTACGGTTTGACAATACAGAATAGAACAAACACCTAGTGTATCGCGTTGTGGCATTGTATAGGTTTGTACAGGAAAGTTCTTCGAAATCACGCTGTGTTAAAGTTGAAAAGAAACAAAAAAAACAGGAATATTTTATAACAATTAGAGCCCCAGGCTCGGGCCATAGCAGGAGATATTATATGTACGTATACAGTATATTTAGCGAGCATCAAGCTTGGTGATCGTGGCTATGGCTTTACCACAGAAACTGGGTTTATGCTTGAGATCAGAGCTTGAAACATCGCACACAACCGGTCACCACGTTTGATCCAGCGCCTTACATGCTGTCACGTAGGTAATGTATATTGGTGCTTTTCACAAAATAATTTGAATCACATAAAAGCTTGAAAGAAAAACATCACTTTTTTATTTTTATCATGATTAAAACTTCTCACTCAAT
The DNA here is from genome assembly GCA_030248065.1 of Rhynchonema sp. JSB1_4. NCBI lineage: Eukaryota > Metazoa > Nematoda > Chromadorea > Monhysterida > Xyalidae > Rhynchonema > Rhynchonema sp. JSB1_4. The sequence continues at coordinate 3,269 of JASAMV010002674.1, read as the reverse complement.
AAACACGAAATAGGATAGGTGAATAGAGATAGGAAAATGTACAAAAAGTGCTGTACACACTAATAATACGTACTTGTTGTTAGTTCGACAAAAAAAGTATCGTTTGGTGTTTGGATTATATTCAGACCATTCGTTGATATGAAAGCCCTCCGGCCAAGCCTCACACAGCCAGCGCCTTGGCATGAACGCGTTTGCAGAAACAGTATCTGAAAAAAGCGAAAAAATATGAAAGCGTTATTATGGATGTTTCGGATGAAATGGGTCACATCAGCTTCGAATCCAAAGCCACTGGCATGGATTTGGCATTTAGGCATGTGCAAATTTTGGTCGTGTTGGATTCTGAGATGGGTCACTAACATCGCCCTGCATAAAAGTTGTTCCCTGCCCAACGCTGCCCTGGGGGCAGTGGCGGACCCAGCTTTCGGCGAAGGGCGGAGGGCAAATCCCAAAAGTCATTTTTATCGAGAGCGTGCTTCTCTTGCATTTTTTCAAAAATCCCGCTTGATTTTGATTTTTCAAAGTGCTCACACCAGCCCGATTTCATAGGTGGTGCAAAACGAAAAGAGAGAGAAAATCGTTACCCACCTTTCTTATGTATGAATGAATGTTTGAATGTCACATTTCACGTCTGAATGTTTCATTAATCTGCCACCTCCAAAATCGGGCTGGTTTTGTCGTGGCGCACTGTTATAGTAAATTTCTAAATTCGCTGCCCACAACAAAGTGTGCCCCATAGTTAATGTCAAGTTCTAAACCCGAAAATCACCTTTCTGGAATATTCGGGCAACAGACACACGTGGAGCCCGCCAGCCAGCCAGGCAGCTGTGCGCAATGTTTCAGAACTGCGCGTGGTTAGCAGACGGGTATTGAACTTGATATTGGCTATGGGGCGTACTTTATTGCAGGGCAGTGAATTTGGAAATTTACCATACAATACACGGCATTGGGCTGCGTTGCGTTGACGAGTACTGTTGACAGTGTGCGTTAACCACATGAACATAAACCAAAAATAAAGCGCGCACCCGAGACAGGCGCCGAGCAGAAACGTGACCAAATTGCTGACGACGATGCCAAAAATGACCTCGACGCGAAACATCTGCGATCGGATGACGTTCGAATGACGAAGACTGAACACCGATGACGTCACTTCCGGCTGAGGGCTGTTTGGCGGCGTCGTCAGTGCGGAACGCGAGTAGAAACGATAGCGGTACTCCCTGAACAGGCAAGGGCACTATGAGGATCTTTGATTTGACAAGGTGTGTGCTTCTTGCGGTTACCCGCTACACGACCTTTACACAGACATGCGGTGCTCCGGGTCATCGTCAGCAAGCACGAATGGGCGGCACCGGGTGGAAATTGTAGCCGCAAAAACATAACGATGGCCAGACTGGTGGTCGCATAAAACATCATCGCACTTGTAAAGATGCCCAGAGCGTTTCATTGTCATAAAAGAACAGGCGTCCGCCTTCACAAAACACCCGTGTAGTATTCACTCGACCTTTGTCTCTGGCAGCACTGACGATCTATCAATGCACCCACGTGTTTTCATATAAGCTGGCGAGAAGCACCAGCATATCGTCAGGGCCTACTATACGCACCAGTTGACAAGTGGAGTGAGGGTGAGTGCAGATCTGGTGTGTGGCTCTATCTATCATGAAGCGTCACTTTCCCCGCACATCAAGCTTACAGTATATCCCTAATTAATTGTTCTGTCGTCAACGAAAATTGTCACCTCCGACCCTCAATTCAAGCACAGCTCTGAATCAGCGTCAGATATATTTTTGCAGAACTATGTACATGAACATAACATTAGAGCCGATGAGTTGACGAAGAGAGTTGACTATGTGCGTTAACGACATCAATATAAGCCCCATTTCCAACAGACTTTGGTGGCACGGCCTCGGGTCGACTCGACCAATCCCACAGCCAATCACTGCCACCAGTCTTGCCAATGGGTGGCAATGTGTCCTTGTGGCCACGTCGCCGTCTCAATGGGTCACCGCCGTCGGTGGGCGCGCATTCGATCGGACTTTGCAGACTCTTCGGACTGAAATTGTTGAAAATGTTTTTATTTTGTTTTTTTGTGTTAATTTCTTGCAAGGGGATGTGCTCGGTTAACACTGGATCCGTATGAACGGCTTTTTACATGGAAGTGATAAAACATTTATTCGCCTTTTGATGATCCCATGATCGTCGCACACCCAGATTTAACACAGTTTGTTACGTTTAATTGGCTAGCCACACGGACGAATAAATTGTTTCATAATGTCGCTCATTAAAATAAATAAGCACCGCGGAAGTTGGCACTATTATTTTTGGGAAGCACTGTTGCATTGGGCGATAGAGTAGTATTTTTGGAGTCAGCATATTACCTCACACACGGCGGCAGATATCTTGCCCGTCAGTGAGAAACACATTACGTTCTGGTATAAAAAAAACCGCATCCGTCTGTCAATTTGCCGTACCTGTTTCTACTATCGGTTGAGCCTTTGTACGCGGATATGTTCGGATCCGATATATAGAGCGCGTCGATACTACTACTCAAGCTGCCTCGTGACATCGGCGGATCCAGTTGCACCCATGACTCTAAAAAAAGAAGCAGCAGGTAAGAAAGTAGTTTTGTCGTTGAGGCGGTGCGTCAATTGTGGGATTGTCTGGCCTCTTCAGGCGTCTTGTGTCACGGTTGTTACAGCTTTCGCACTGACGATGTCCTGGTACACTGTCAGTCTGTGAAAACAGGACGAAATGGACTGAAGTCATATTCTTGACGCCATGCCCCCCCCCAACCCGCCCATGTCAAAGTGATGCATCAAGCTCGAAAAATGAACGAAATTTTATGTTTAGCTATTCAAGGTTACGTCTGAATCAACAAACGTAACTTCGAATACTCGGTGAAATCGGTTTGATGACAGCTTGCGCAAATACTATGGCCCGATGCTATGATGTGTGAAAAGCAAACAGTTTTCCATACTGGGGTTTCATGGTGGACTTGGATTGTTGTGAGTGCGGATTGAAATATATTTCCATTTTATATGTACCGGAGTTTTCACCTTGAAGCCCCTGAATAGCGCCCTCAGGGGATCCAAGTTGAAAATTTTCCACTTAAAGCCCCTGGGGGCTCTAACTGGATAATTTTTTCTGGGCAATTGATTTTTTATCCTGCAGTACCAAACACTTGCCAAAATAGTTCAAACTGGTGCATCAACAGGATCAAAACATAAATGGCAAACTCCGGTACGTCAAGCATGCCAAAAGTTAACTGCGAATCG
>JASAMV010002673.1:0-66842 GCA_030248065.1 Rhynchonema sp. JSB1_4 | reverse complement strand
ACTCGAATTTGATGGAAGCCCGAGAACAGATCCATCGTCGAGAAGATGCACTGTTCGATGGCTCAATGATTCCTGTCTTCAATTGTCCTCCAGCTCTCTCGACACATGTCCCTGTACTTGTACGGAACGCCGCGTGATCCCTGGCTGCGGTGTTAATTGGTCTCTCACCTGCATCCGACGATCGGAATCGAACACGTGGAAGAATCGGAATTCTTTGCCAGTTCCAGGAACTGTTCGACTTGTTGTGCATCGATGTTTGTGCCGACGAGTGTCTTGCGCAGCTTTTCCTCCAATTTCACTTGCCGTTGTTCGACTGTCGCCGCTGTACCGAGTTGAGACTGTTCCTCCTCTTTCGCCACTTGATCAACGATTTTCCGAATGTCAATCACACCGCAATCGATATCTCGTTTCTCAACCCTGTCATCGCCCTTCAACGACTCCTCTTTCAATCTCTTCAGGCGATCGATCTTCTCCTTTGCCTGTTCAAATGTCATTTTGAAGCCCAAATGTTCGTTGTTGATCATGTACGCGTATGGCTTGCACTTGCTCAACAGATGTTCGGGTTCAGTAGTCGGGCATAGATGACATTTCTTGTTCACCGCGGCGAGCTTCTTCATGTCTTCTGGCAGCTCCGTCATCGGATTCTCCATTGTTGTCACTGCTTTAACCGTGTCCATATCGCCGATCTTCATGTGTCGTTTCCATTTGATGGTCGACCCAGTCTGATTCAAAACCTCCATTCGGAAGCGATTGTTGTCGTTGACTGCCACCAAACATTCGGTCATCGCATGGTTGTCAACGAGTGGCGATACTTTGTAGCACTTCACTTCATCCATTCCGTCGTATTCGGCCAGTTCTTCCTTCGTCAGTTCCGATGGGATAACCTCGAATTCAACGATGTTCTGCGTGTATGGTCGAATTTTCATCGCTTTGCGCGTTCGCACAACTCCTCGGATCACGCGCATTCCTTCCTTTTTCTCTTCCTGTTCGTCACTGCTCTTCTTCACCACCACCTCGCCTTGCTGTGTGATTTTCGGCACTTTGCGGAATGTCTCCGATGGTTCAGCATCCTTCATGTCCATCTTCATCAGTGGTGGTATTATCGGTACATCCTTGGACACAGCATATTGTTTCTCCGTCCACAACTCGTTCACACGTGGTTCTGGCACACGCTGCACCAATGGAGCAAAGGCACCAACCATGCACTCACACAGTGCACCCAATATGATCTCCGGCTCCGCTTTGTTGTCATCTTCCAATGCGAACGGCATGATGCAGATGCGATAGTTCAGCTTCAGTTTCAGCATCACAAACGGGCCCAGTTTGCCAGCGTTTTGCGCTCGGAACGATGCAATCGGAATATCTTCGAGGTTGAGTCTCGTTGCTTTCCGTCCCATTCTGCGCTCGATGCGTTTCAATGCGCGTCGCGGTATCATGTTTGCATTTGCACCGGAATCAAGCAACATGCGAAATGTCTGTCCTTCAATCCATCCCAATACGTGTGGACGGTCTGCTGTAATCCATTGCGGTGATTCAAGCCATTCGCATTCAGAGTCGGGTGGTTCTTTGATCCAGACTCGCAGTTCCTGACCCTGCGTCGGATAATCCTTCATACGAGGTCGGTGTTTCATTTTGGTGCTCACTTTGTTCTCGTATTCGATGCGTTGAGGTGTTTCGACACATGTAACCTTCTTCATGATGACATCCGGTACGTCCTCTGTTTGTACGACTTTCTTCATTTTGTTCTTCTTTGGTTTGTAGATCACACCCGGACGAGCGCCGCAATAGCATTGTTCCCTGTTGCAATTCATGCAACCGCCGTCATCACTCTCCGAATCACTGGTGTCATCGCCTTGTGTCGACGCAGTCTTCTTGAGATTGGACGAACCAGCGTTTGATGGCATGATGACCTGTTGTTGCGGCTGTTGCTGTCGTAGTCGTTGTTGTTTGGCGGGACATTGTGGTGCCAAATGCGATGGATCACCACATTCGAAGCACTTGCGACCTCCACTCGATGTCGCACCGGTTGCAGGTCCACGTTGGTATGCATTGTCCCGCACCTCACCCCGTCTCTCTAGTTGATGTGGACGTTGCTGTTGATGTTGCGATGCGTTCTCAGGACATTCAAAGTCCCGGCTTCTTGCAGTTGAAGCATGTGTATGGTCGCCCATTCGAACTAAGTCCCTGCCTCTGCTGTTGCTGTTGATGACCGCCTCTAGATGTGCTTTGCTGTTGATACGCGTTAACAAATCAGCAGCAAACTCCACCACTTCGCGCACTTAGCGCTACAGCAAACTTTCGGCCCCCGTTTCTCGCGATAGAAGCAATATCCAATTTTCCCTTTATAGACGTAGACACGCGTCTCGATGAGACAAATCGATTGGTACATGACTCGACCGGATCGGTTCAGTTTCCTGGGAGGAGATAGCAATGGAACCATGAAGTGTGGCCGCCGGAAGTCACGATTTTCGGGTGTCTGAAAAACCACTTTCCCATTGTCCGATCGAGCTCAAATTTTCAGCGTTTTGTTATGGCTTGACTACGACCAGAAAACAATCAAAACATTTTTCAGAACTAATCACACGCGTTCACACCAGCATCGCCGATATAACACGTGAGGTATAGGGAAAAATCAGTTTTTCGAGCACGCTGATGTTTCACGTGCATGTTCGAAAAAATTTTTGCCACACGATTTCATCACATCAACCTATCTTTCTGATAAGAACATTACCAACGACGAAATCCAGCTTTTTCCTGCTTCGTGGTCTAATCTCAAAGTACTGCGAAACGCTAATGCGTTCTCGTAGATAACAGATTTCAACAAAATTGATGATGACCTGAAAGCAGCAACCCAGTGACTGAGGGGATCAGTCAACGACAGCTGAGAATTTTGATGAAATGTGGCAAGAAACTACGTCTCGACCACGTGAGTTTAGTTTAGTTTTAAAGGCCGCAATTGAGGCAGCAGAGACGACGTCCTCTGGGAGCCTGTTCCAGAGGTCCACGACACGATAGGCCCAGTACCCGGACAAGTCTGCACCCGCGCCATGGACTCGACACAAACCGTGGGAGTGCCCTCGGGTTGGGCGGCCGGTGTCACGAGATGGAAAGAAGGATTCCTTGGTTACCCCAGGTATGTGACCGTGAATGACCTTGTACACAAGCACAAGATCGTTCACGGTCCGGCCGAGTCAATTGGGGGTCTAAATTTCAGGGCATGCAAACGCTGTTGATAAGACAGTGTCTGCATGCCGGGTAAATAGTGGGTGAACCGACGTTGAATTTTTTCAACGTTTTTTAGCTAAAGTGACATTTTGAGGGGACCAAATGGACATGGAGAATTCCAGCAATGGGCGAACATAAGCCAAGTATAGTTTTCTGAGGAAATCGAGATTTCGACTGTGGAAGTTTCGGCGGATGGTCTTCTCCATTCTACTGGCGTCAGCCACAATTTTACCAATATGTGATTCAAATTTCAAGTTTTGTTGGTCTATTAGGACACCCAAGTCCCGGACATGGGGTGGTGAAATAATTTGCTCATTCCCACAGAAATAGACAGGGGGGACTTGGGGGCGATTCCCAAGCCTTACTGTGACGCTCTTATGGCTGGCAAGAGCCATGCCATTTGCAGAGAGCCAACTAATGACCGCATTTATGTCACCCTGGAGGATTTTGTGGTCTGAGGCCTTCCGGATTTCCCTGTAAATTTTGATATCATCAGCGTAGAGATACAGATAGGTACCTGGATGTACCACTTGACGACATCATTTATGTAGATGAGAAAAAGGGTCGGGCCGAAAACACTGCCCTGTGCGACGCCGGAGGTGACCGGAATCCACCCAACTGCGTCCCCGACCCGAACCCGCTGTGACCGCCCATTTAGGTATGAGGATACCCAAATGAGTAAATGGCGGGGAAAAGTGTCGTGCTGCAGTTTTTGCAGCAGCGCAGAGTGGGGGACAGTGTCGAAAGCCTTTTGGCTGTCTAGGTAAATGATGTCCACTGCGTTCCCACGCTCTAACGCTGCTGTCCCATGCAGCACAATAGCTGAGCCTCTACAGAGCGACCAGGGATGAAACCGAATTGGAAGGGAGATAATAAATTATGTTTTTGAAGATGGGCCATGACCTTTGAGTTAACAAAGGTCTCCAAAAGTTTGCAGGAGGAGGATGTAGAGAAATGGGACGATATTTAGTGACATTTTTTGGGAATTTTTCCTTGGGTATTGGGGGATTTTTCTTCGGTATTGGGATCACATCGGCCGACTTGAAATCATCAGGAACAACACCGGTGTGGAGAATTTGGTTGAAAAGGAATGAGAATTGTTCCACGAGGCCGATGCCCAACTTTTTCAAGTTGGCCGATGTGATCCCGTCTGGGCCAGGGGAAGTTTTGGCGGGTAATTTTCGAAAAAATTGAAAGAGAATGGGGGGAGAGCAAATTATTTCCTCCATGTCCGGAACGGGATGGGCTGCACACAGAGGAATTGTGCCTGTAATTCCAAGGTTGGAATTAAAGACAGAGGCAAAATAGGTGTTGAAGGCAATGGCCTTGTCCTTGTCCTCTGTGTGCAGCACGCCATCGGCGTCAGTTACATCAGGAAGATCAGTCCTAGGGCTGATTTTGCGTTTGATGTAACTCCAAAACTTTTTTGGGCTTGGATTTGTGACCAACGACTGTTCCCGCCTACGGACCCAGCCCCGCTTGCGTCGGCGAATGATGCGAGAGATTTTGCAACGGGAATAATAGGTGTTGATATTTGGTTCCCGATGCATGCGCGAGCGCAGACGGGACTCAGTTCTACGCAGGCGAGAAAGCTGAGGCGACCAATCGGGCATATACCCGGTTGTCGAGGAGACGCGTGAGATGGGTACAAATTCTTTAATGGCCATTTGGCATGCTAATTTGATAGCATCCCAGGTAGATAGAGGGTCAGAAAAAGGGCCATAAAGAATTTCATCCCAGGGGATATTGAAGGAAAGAAATGCTTCCATCACGTCCCATTTGGCTCGTCCCCAGTTCCGAAAACGTGTAATTTTACGACATTTGGATGTCGTATAACTGGTTGTGAGCCAGACGGGACGGTGGTCGCTCTCAACGTCTCCAAGACTAGTGGGCACCTCAACTTGGGTGATTTTGGTGGTGTCGGTCACAAAAACCAAATCCAATAAATTTGGACCACGAGTTGGAGTGTTGACTAATTGGGTGGCGCCAGAAGTCTGGATAGTTTCCAAAAATAATTTTTCTGTTTGGGAGGGTGCAGAAAAGAAGGGCCAATTAATATTTGGGAAATTTAGGTCACCAAAAAGGATACAGGGATCCCTCAATTCAAAGATTTTCTCAAAATGTCCAAGAAAATCCCTGAAAAGAGCGGAGTTTGAACCGAGGTAGTTAGGAGGGCGATAAATTTCAGTGAGAATTAAATTTTGGGGGCTCTATAGACTCGGGGCCACCCCCCAGAAACTACCGTAATCCATGTGCTACCCTACCCAAACTTTTGTCACGTGATATACAGACCCATATGAACTTGTAATATTCGTTTTGGTCGTGTCGGTCAACGGAATCGGTCACGGCCGATCACCATCGGTGGTATCGAGGTCAAATTTCAAAGTTGTCCGAATGTTATATGTAGCAGCTCTATCATGTTCAGAATTTTTCGCTGATTCCAAAAATGTTAAGCTTATTTCATTCCGACGTCGCATGAAAGAGTAACATAACAGTCTATTTTTAATCTCAGTTGCACGCTCGCTGGATTTTAGCCAACAGTGCAGCCAATCAGCGCGCATAGGGGCAGGTGACATTGAGGCAGCATGTGCACTGGGTGTTGCATGTTGGTTACCAATAACCTTTTCTTCCGTGATCAGATTGAAATAAGCTTAACATTTTTGGAATCAGCGAAAAATTCTGAACATGATAGAGGTGCTACATATAACATTCGGACAACTGAAATTTGACCTCGATACCACCGGTGGCGATCGGCCGTGACCGATTCCGTTGGCCGACACGACCAAAAACGAATATTACAAGTTCATATGGGTCTGTATCACGCGTGACAAAGTTTGGGTACGGTAGCACATGGATTACGGTAGATACTGGGGGGGTGGCCCGAGTCTATAGAGCCCCTAATTGTGTTTTACTGTTTGTCTGTACGTGCTGCATACATGTGGCACACCATGAACTGAAAGTGTGGAGTCACAAACAATGTGAATGAGTGGGAAGGAACCCATGTATATTTGGGTATACAAACCGAGACACAATCTTGTGTGAAATTTATGCTTCTTGTTATGAGCACTGTTAAAAAATACCATAGCATGTATAGTCCGTCCACCAGCTCATGGCACTTTGTGTTGCTGCTGGCCAACTTGTCCCCTTCCTCCACGTTCCTATGAAAGAGAAATTGAGTTTCCGAAAATATTATTTTTGCTCCTAAATTGCTGTCTTTATGAAATCGACGTGTTTTAGATTTTAATTTAATTAACTTTAAATTTCATCGAATTCAATCGTTTTCGACACATTTTATTATTTTTTTTAGTTTTTTGCAAAATCGCTCACACTCAATTTCTCTTTCATTAGAACGTGGAGGAAGGGACCAAACCAGCCAGCAGCAACACAAAGTGCCATGAGCTGGTGGACGGACTATACATGTGTGTTTTACTTTTGCGCTGCGAAACAGCATTACTTTTCTTGGCCTAAAATCAGTTTCTTGCTCCGAAGTACTTGCATTTTTGCGCGTATTTTGCAAACATGTTTGACCTGATGTTTCACATGCACTTGCTGCTTCAGTACATACTATGCAAACATTTGTGTCACATGACATTACAAATAAAGTGCACTGTTATGAAAAATTGCAATCTAATTTCACTGAGAAGAAAAGAGCAAAAAATAATAACACGAATTGCCAAAGGCTGTTTTTTGTGACCAAGTGACTCCCTTTGTGTATACAAGGCGTGTATTTTTGATCTTTTGGGGTCACTCTTCCCGGACAGCTCTCAAATGTTCCCAGACAGCATGTGACCGAAAGGGAGTCATTTGGTGTCAAAGGTCACTCAGTAGTTAACATTGAGATCAATCGTGACCAAATGTGTCTCATTTTGGATCTGCGCCGCTTAACTATTGAAAAAGGTTGTGACACAAAAAGGCGTCACAAATACGTCTAAAAGACGTCACTGGCCCTCTTGTGACGTTTAAATACGGTAAAATATCATGTTGATTTGATTGTTAAGAAAACTTCAGCTCATATGTGACCAATATCAATTAGCGCAAATACGTCACTTTCGGTTGATTTTCGTATGGTCGGAAGAGAAAAATGTTTCATTGTCTCAAATTCATACCTTTGATTGCAGACACATTCACAAAATTTAAAATGAGCTGTGACCGACATTTCTATGGTTGTTTCACTCACCGACCAACGATTTAGAAAATATTTCCCTTTTCACATAATATTCACTCCAATTCAGTCGCAAACACACATACAACAAAATGCAATAATTGGATGATAAAACTTTTTTTTAACACTTTTGGTCAAATGACTTTCCCTTGTCCGAACATTGCGATTGGCGTTGCACGCATGCTCTCGATTCCGAGTTTCGCTTTGCAACCCAACGCAAGCGAAAAGAAATTTTTTCGTGTAAAAAATGAAAATACGATACCAGAGCCACAATATCGATGTTAGATTAGAACACATTCCAAGCAAAGGTCCCGTCCTGTACGATCTTGTCCTGGGCACTGATGTACTTCTTGAGCCTACAAAACTGGTCGGACCTTTCTTGGTCACGTAGACGTTTAATTTTTGCATTGAGCATTACCTTTATTTCTAAATTTACTGGTGATGCCACTGGCTTCGACCAGCTTAAAATGGCAATCCCAGAGACCTGAAATGAGCAACTTTTACACTGGTCGAAATTAGTGGCTCCAGTAAGTCTCTTCATTTGAGTTTAGCAACGGTGTACCTGTGGTTGTGGGTGGAATCAGTTCTTGATGATGTTGTCATGGAATCGCATGCCACAGTGCAAAACACCATCATAAATATTTCATATTCTTCATGCAAACAACGACACGTGACCAAAATAGTTCCGATCCGATCCTATTTCACCAAGTGTGTCACGGGGACAAAACAGGGGTTTCGAAAGACAGCAGCCACTTCAATTGACATTCACTGAGGGCAGTGTAGGCCTAAGCCTAAGCCCATGCCCAAGCCTAGGCCTAAGCCTGAGCCAGCTGACAAAGATATCAATAGCTGCCTTCAGTAACCGCTGTTTTGTCCCCCGCTGTTTCATCCCGCGCTGTTTTGTCTCCCGCTGTTTTGTCAACCCAGTGTTGTCCTAACCCATCACCAAGTTTATATCGCTCACTGTTTTGTGCTTTCAAGCGGAGACTAGCAGTGTCATAATCAGACCTTGGTCCGAAGAGGGACAAGATTTCTTCTCCCTCCCCCTCCCCCCCCCCCCCCGATAGATTTAGGCTGGGAAAACAATTTGGTGAAAAATGGGTCAAGGGGGTGCTTTGGTCACGTGACCATTCTAACGGACTTCTTGGGGGTCGAAACTGAGTTGATACGTCCGGCGCAGTGAAGATGTGTGGTGCGTGGTAGTGAAACATCACGCACGAGTTTTATGCAACCAAAGCATACAGCATACACTCTTTATAGTGAGCAGGCACTTTCGGGCGCTGTTCGCTTTTCATGCCTGCCGGTGCCGAGATAGGTATGTTTTTGGTGATTTTGTTTTCTGATTGTACTTTGGAAACAGGGCCAACCAAATCTTGCAACAAAAATGAGACAAAACATCAGAAAATACTCAGCAAACAATTTCCAGAAAAAAACGGCAAACTTAAAAATTACAAAAAGCTGCGCATGAGACGACGTTGGATTTGAACTGGGGGCACAGGCCTAAGAGCGGTGTCAGCTGGAAGCCGACCCATCTCATCCCCAGTCCTCGTCTACAACGTACGCCTCCTAGTGTGGTGTTGTTTCGCTTGTTGTGCTCTTGCTTTACAGCGCGCACTCCTGTGGGCCAGGAGCTGTGCTGAGCGGTCGTCTAAAGATTGCTTTTATTATTTAGGTGGGTCGGTGAAACAGAATGGTGTTGGTAGCGTTGCATAATTAATCAATACTGCTGCAGTGTGCCCATGTTTGTTCTTTGCGTGTGCAAACACACACACACACAGTGAGCAGAGACAAGCAATAATAATGCACGTGCATCTTGCTAGATCAGGGTGCCTCTTGCACACACATACAGCACACCTGTGTACTGCAGCCCGGTGGTGTTATGACCGTTTTGTGACTGATGCGTGTCACTTCAGTCTCAACTCCAGTTCAAACAGTGCGCTCTGGAAAACTGTCAACCTTCCGCAGCCAGAAGAAACACTTCACAATTCAATTTCCAATTTATTGTTTGCATCTAGTATCGACACACACATGACAGAAGTCACAACGACAAAAGTGTGAAGACGAATGCCAGAAAAAGATGAAAAATCACATGAACCGGCACCTTGAAGTGACTTCACGACAAATATTCACAAAAGTGTAACATTTTCGCGCGCCACGCGCGCATGAGCGTATTTTGTGTAGTATTTGGCTTAAAATCGGCGAATTAAACGTAAGCGCAGGATAAAAACGATTTTTTTAAAATTCAAACTCACAGTCGAGATAAATATGACCTTTGGGATTCCCTTGGGATACCTGAGCAATCCCTTGGCCCAGGATTGTTTCAAAAAAAGTAGTTAATTAAAAAAATCTTTAAAAAATTTTTTTTGCACCGATCTCTCAATATCTCACGTATACTCTGGCAATTCTTTGAGAAACTTTTCAACCGCATTGCCTGATCCGTAAAGCGCATTATGCGTGCACTGGCTACTGAAGTCACGTGGCCGCTACAGCCAGTGCACGCATCCTGTGCTTTACGGATCAGGCAACGTGTTTGAAAGTTTCTCCCAAAAGAATTGTCAGAGTATATGTATGTAATGTACTTTTGAAAAACGTATCGTGCAGATCAGGGTTGTTTCAAAAAAAAAGTGGTTAATTAAAAAAATTTTAAAAAAAAAATTTTTTTTTTTGAAACTGAGATTTTGCTCTTTTTTTTAATAAAAAAAAGTTGCCCAAAAAGGGCTGAAATGTCCAAAAATGGCCTTTTTCGAGGCCAAAAATTGGCACTTTTTTCCTGTGAACGGGACAATTTTTCCAAAATCGCGCCTGCGGCGCCCTGTATTGTCCCCAAATCCGTACAGGGATGCGCGGGGCTGGTCGTTTATAGTGATGTGGCACCGATAATGTACTACTGCATGCTACTACACATGTATTTATATACATACAGTACCGGTTGCATCTCTTGGCTGTTTTTCGCATGATTCATGCGGCATATCATGCGGCATGGTACCTCCTTAAGTACTGAATCATGCGAAAAATCATGCGACATTATGCGACCCCAAGCGAGCATTTTTGTCACCATGCGAGAATCATGCCGCATGATTTTGGAACATTCGGCATGATTCTCGCATGATTGTGTTGACTTGTCTGCTGGTTTAGCCTTGCCCCGTTTGTGATCACAGGCAGTTTATCAGCTGTCAGCCTAAATAATATCGGTAAAATTTGCTAAAAATGCTTTTAACAGAAATGTTTATGTAGTATACTGTGTATGGCAATTTTTTTCCGCAATTTGATTCTTAAAGATGTAGCAGCGGAGTTGTTAACTACATAACCATTTATGTTTCTCTCAAGCGTATTTCCAGTGAGATTCAACCAGGATACTCGTTACATTCAAGCTGACAGCTGATAAATCGCCAGTGATCACAAACAGAGCAAAACTAAACCAGCAGCCAAGTCAGCACAATCATGCGAGAATCATGCTGCATGGTCCAAAATCATGCCACATGATTCTCGCATGGTGACAAAAATGCTCGCATAGGGTCGCATAATGCCGCATGATTTTTCGCATGATTCAATACTTAAGGAGGTACCATGCCGCATGGTATGCCGCATGAATCATGCGAAAAACAGCCAAGAGATGCAACCGGTACTGTAGGTCTGGTGCAAAACCGGGCGCGCAAAGTCGATCTGACACGCAAGATTTGGGCTGTAATCGATATTTTGATGGTCGTATGTCAGATATACGGCATTAGATGCATTAAAATACGTTGTACGGCATGCTACAATACATTAGAGTAACATGGTTAGTCAACATCAACCTCAGACTGGTAGGATTCCATAGAATCCGCACAATACTACCGGGTGTCACCACACAAGTTGGGTCTCAGGCGAAAATTTTTCAATTTTTGAAAAATATGTTGCATCGATTTCATTTATCCTGAAACGTCGTTTGCAACACTTTTCTAATAAAAAAAATTTTCGTCAAAAAAAAATTAAAAAAAAATTTTTTTTAAAAAAAAGCTCGTTAATAAAAAAAAATTTTTTTCAAATCTGGTGCAGATCTGATTCAGACCGTACCAATAGGAAGTCGATGCTCCTTCGCATTCTTTGCTGTGCGCAGATAATTGTAGATTTGGAGACTTATGTATATAAGAGTCCTCAATAATACAAACTGTTCGAATCTAACCGCCACAAAAGCAATGTACACGAGCAGTCTCACAAACGGCACGAGGTTGCATTGCAGCGCAGCACCTTGCATATTCCCAGCTTTTGTGCAGGCAAGATGGTGACAGTTCACGCAGGCTAAGTTATAAAAAGCAGTTCAACCTCCAAGGACGTGCAACATACACGAACACTGACGTGCAATAGACACCTGACGTGCAATAGACATTGACAAAACCTTTACACCACTCATGCACGCTGAAACGGTTGCGCCCAGATAAAGTTGCATGTTTGCTGCAAACGTTGTGCATATTCCCAGTCGTTTTCGGGAAGAAACGCAAATGCACTTATCAGCCACATGCTAGGTTTACAACTTTCTGTGAAAATATTTAACGGCGCTGGCTGTCTGTTTGACTGTTTAGCTTCGCATTTTTGTACGTATCCTCGGGCTGTCGCGCACATCCAAAGAACTTTGGAATATTTCCTTTTTTCCTTCACCTGTCTCACACGGGCTGCTGATGAGCTGAACCTCAACTGGCTCTTGATGGGCTCAGCCACATAGACCCGAAACACGAAACCCAAAATAATTTTTTCTCCATGTCCATGTTTCAGGTTCGGGTTTTAAAAACCCGAAACACGAAGCACGAAATCCGAAAAGTTCCTACTGACAGTATAAATTGTTCACGCCAGCTACATGTGAGCAAAACGAACATTTTCGATTATCACGCTTTGTGTTTCGGGTTTCTTTCTGAAACCCAAGCCGAAACATGGACATAGAAAAAATTTACATTTCGTGTGTTTCGGTTTCGGTTATCTGGGAGCCCGATATGAATAAAGTTGTTACCTTTCGTCCACCACTCATTCGGAAACATTTTGTATTCTCCTCTTTCCAAAATCCAATCTATTTAACAAAATAACAACTTATACATATATGCGATCGTCAAAAGCAGACTTGAACCGCAAAAACAAGTGTGGTTCAAAATCAACAACCTTACGAATTTCGTCTAACAGGTGCTCTGTGGGCTTCTATTTCTGCGGTATGACGGCAGGAACTAAGCGGTGGTTCGTTTACTTCAGGTGTCTTTGCCGAAATGTAACAGTTAAGCATTTGGTTTGTAATCGATTACCACAAGCAAAAAGTAATTGATGAACACGATGACTATTTTTCAAGCTCTCTGCCCCTTGATCGTTGCGTTTGCTCCGCCCCCGTGTGAACAATGTGTTGTGTCATTTTTTAAAACTGACACACGGAACATAAACGAGTGTGCTACTTGCTCACCAGTTGTATCATGTGGTGGTATATGTGCCGTACTCAATCACTAGTCTGCCTGTCTGTTTGTCCTTTTACGGCGGAAATAGCCGCGCAGCAATGTGCACAACCATTAATACAATAATGGCAGGCGTTTTAGCTATACGCAATGTCACCTGTGGTTGTAGGCGATAGGGCTCCTGTTGTTTGGTTGCTTTTTGCATGGATCCACGATTTCTCAAAACCAATGCAAATAGTTATATATGTTCAGGACGTTTCGCTGCCACTAATGGCATCATCAGATGCACACAGCGTCGTAGTATGTTTCATGATTCGCAGTTTTTTTGCTGAATTTGGTCATGGTACTGGTGGATGATGTTCATTATTATCTCCCGCGCTCGGTTGATGCAATATAGTATCGCGTAAATCGCTCTGAAAAAACATAAACAATATCGGTATTCCGGTGCAAGAAATAAGCAAAACAACCAACCTCACCCGGCGAATTGCTGAAATTAGCGTTTTTACTATTATAATCCTCCTAATCGGGTGGGTTTCGACATTGAACTGATACCTACAGTTCCAACGTATGTACCGCATCTAAACGTCACAAGAGGCCCACATAACACAAAGTAAAGACCCGCGACTCAAAGTGTGTCAAACATTTTTGATACTTTAGAAAAATGGATACAAAGTGACCAAAAGTAGACACAGTCGCTTTACTGGCCGACCGCATATACTGTACATATAAAGTTGATTACTTTCTGTCTACAATAGATTTGAGAACATTTTGTGACCAAAAGAATCGGAAACAGACATTACCAAAATGTTTCCAAATCAGTGGTGGACAAAAGGTGACCAACTTTATTCATATAGGGCTCCACCAGATAGACCCGAAACCCGAAACACACGAAATGTAAATTTTTTCTATGTCCATGTTTCGGCTTTCGGGTTTTCAAAAAAGAAACCCGAAACACAAAGCATGATAATCGAAAATGTTTAGGTTTTGCCACATGTAGCTGGCGTGAACAATTTATACTGTCAGTCGAAACATTTTCGATTATCATGCTTCGTGTTTCGGGTTTTTTTCAAAACCCGAAACCTGAAACATGGACATAGAAAAAAAATGTATTTCGGGTTTCGTGTTTCGGGTCTATGTGGCTGAGCCCATACAGAGAGCCAGTTGAGGTTTAGCTCATCAGGAGCCCGTGTGAGACAGGTGAAGGAAAAAAGGAAATATTCCAAAGTTCTTTGGATGTGCGCGACAGCCCGAGGATACGTACAAAAATGCGAAGCTAAACAGTCAAACAGACAGCCAGCGCCGTTTAATATTTTCACAGAAAGTTGTAAACCTAGCATGTGGCTGATAAGTGCATTTGCGTTTCTTCCCGAAAACGACTGGGAATATGCACAACGTTTGCAGCAAACATGCAACTTTATCTAGGCGCAACCGTTTCAGCGTGCATGAGTGGTGTAAAGGTTTTGTCAATGTCTATTGCACGTCAGGTGTCTATTGCACGTCAGTGTTCGTGTATGTTGCACGTCCTTGGAGGTTGAACTGCTTTTTATAACTTAGCCTGCGTGAACTGTCACCATCTTGCCTGCACAAAAGCTGGGAATATGCAAGGTGCTGCGTTGCAATGCAACCTCGTGCCGTTTGTGAGACTGCTCGTGTACATTGCTTTTGTGGCGGTTAGATTCGAACAGTTTGTATTATTGAGGACTCTTATATACATAAGTCTCCAAATCTACAATTATCTGCGCACAGCAAAGAATGCGAAGGAGCATCGACTTCCTATTGGTACGGTCTGAATCAGATCTGCACCAGGGTTGAAAAAATTTTTTTTTATTAACGAGCTTTTTTTTTAAAAAAAATTTTTTTTTAATTTTTTTTGACGAAAATTTTTTTTATTAGAAAAGTGTTGCAAACGACGTTTCAGGATAAATGAAATCGATGCAACATATTTTTCAAAAATTGAAAAATTTTCGCCTGAGACCCAACTTGTGTGGTGACACCCGGTAGTATTGTGCAGATTCTATGGAATCCTACCAGTCTGAGGTTGATGTTGACTAACCATGTTACTCTAATGTATTGTAGCATGCCGTACAACGTATTTTAATGCATCTAATGCCGTATATCTGACATACGACCATCAAAATATCGATTACAGCCCAAATCTTGCGTGTCAGATCGACTTTGCGCGCCCGGTTTTGCACCAGACCTACAGTACCGGTTGCATCTCTTGGCTGTTTTTCGCATGATTCATGCGGCATACCATGCGGCATGGTACCTCCTTAAGTATTGAATCATGCGAAAAATCATGCGGCATTATGCGACCCTATGCGAGCATTTTTGTCACCATGCGAGAATCATGTGGCATGATTTTGGACCATGCAGCATGATTCTCGCATGATTGTGCTGACTTGGCTGCTGGTTTAGTTTTGCTCTGTTTGTGATCACTGGCGATTTATCAGCTGTCAGCTTGAATGCAACGAGTATCCTGGTTGAATCTCACTGGAAATACGCTTGAGAGAAACATAAATGGTTATGTAGTTAACAACTCCGCTGCTACACCTTTAAGAATCAAATTGCGGAAAAAGATTGCCATACATAGTATACTACATAAACATTTCTGTTAAAAGCATTTTTAGCAAATTTTACCGATATTATTTAGGCTGACAGCTGATAAACTGCCTGTGATCACAAACGGTGCAAGGCTAAACCAGCAGCCAAGTCAACACAATCATGCGAGAATCATGCCGCATGGTCCAAAATCATGCGGCATGATTCTCGCATGGTGACAAAAATGCTCGCTTGGGGTCGCATAATGTCGCATGAATTTTCGCATGATTCAGTACTTAAGGAGGTACCATGCCGCATGATATGCCGCATGAATCATGCGAAAAACAGCCAAGAGATGCAACCGGTACTGTATGTATATAAATACATGTGTAGTAGCATGCAGTAGTACATTATCGGTGCCACATCACT
The DNA here is from genome assembly GCA_030248065.1 of Rhynchonema sp. JSB1_4. Taxonomy (NCBI): domain Eukaryota; kingdom Metazoa; phylum Nematoda; class Chromadorea; order Monhysterida; family Xyalidae; genus Rhynchonema; species Rhynchonema sp. JSB1_4. Next base: position 51,080 of record JASAMV010002673.1, on the reverse strand, counting down.
ATAAACGACCAGCCCCGCGCATCCCTGTACGGATTTGGGGACAATACAGGGCGCCGCAGGCGCGATTTTGGAAAAATTGTCCCGTTCACAGGAAAAAAGTGCCAATTTTTGGCCTCGAAAAAGGCCATTTTTGGACATTTCAGCCCTTTTTGGGCAACTTTTTTTTATTAAAAAAAAGAGCAAAATCTCAGTTTCAAAAAAAAAAATTTTTTTTTTAAAATTTTTTTAATTAACCACTTTTTTTTTGAAACAACCCTGATCTGCACGATACGTTTTTCAAAAGTACAGTACATACATATACTCTGACAATTCTTTTGGGAGAAACTTTTCAAACACGTTGCCTGATCCGTAAAGCACAGGATGCGTGCACTGGCTGTAGCGGCCACGTGACTTCAGTAGCCAGTGCACGCATAATGCGCTTTACGGATCAGGCAATGCGGTTGAAAAGTTTCTCCCAAAAGAATTGCCAGAGTATACGTGAGATAACTTGAGAGATCGGTGCAAAAAAATTTTTTTTAAAGATTTTTTTTAATTAACTACTTTTTTTTGAAACAACCCTGGGCCAAGGGATTGCTCAGGTATCCCAAGGGAGTCCCAAAGGTCATATTTATCTCGACTGTGAGTTTGAATTTTAAAAAATCGTTTTTATCTTGCGCTTATGTTTAATTCGCCGATTTTAAGCCAAATACTACACAAAATACGCTCATGCGCGCGTGGCGCGCGAAAATGTTACACTTTTGTGAATATTTGTCGTGAAGTCACTTCAAGGTGCCGGTTCATGTGATTTTTCATCTTTTTCTGGCATTCGTCTTCACACTTTTGTCGTTGTGACTTCTGTCATGTGTGTGTCGATACTAGATGCAAACAATAAATTGGAAATTGAATTGTGAAGTGTTTCTTCTGGCTGCGGAAGGTTGACAGTTTTCCAGAGCGCACTGTTTGAACTGGAGTTGAGACTGAAGTGACACGCATCAGTCACAAAACGGTCATAACACCACCGGGCTGCAGTACACAGGTGTGCTGTATGTGTGTGCAAGAGGCACCCTGATCTAGCAAGATGCACGTGCATTATTATTGCTTGTCTCTGCTCACTGTGTGTGTGTGTTTGCACACGCAAAGAACAAACATGGGCACACTGCAGCAGTATTGATTAATTATGCAACGCTACCAACACCATTCTGTTTCACCGACCCACCTAAATAATAAAAGCAATCTTTAGACGACCGCTCAGCACAGCTCCTGGCCCACAGGAGTGCGCGCTGTAAAGCAAGAGCACAACAAGCGAAACAACACCACACTAGGAGGCGTACGTTGTAGACGAGGACTGGGGATGAGATGGGTCGGCTTCCAGCTGACACCGCTCTTAGGCCTGAGCCCCCAGTTCAAATCCAACGTCGTCTCATGCGCAGCTTTTTGTAATTTTTAAGTTTGCCGTTATTCTGGAAATTGTTTGCTGAGTATTTTCTGATGTTTTGTCTCATTTTTGTTGCAAGATTTGGTTGGCCCTGTTTCCAAAGTACAATCAGAAAACAAAATCACCAAAAACATACCTATCTCGGCACCGGCAGGCATGAAAAGCGAACAGCGCCCGAAAGTGCCTGCTCACTATAAAGAGTGTATGCTGTATGCTTTGGTTGCATAAAACTCGTGCGTGATGTTTCACTACCACGCACCACACATCTTCACTGCGCCGGACGTATCAACTCAGTTTCGACCCCCAAGAAGTCCGTTAGAATGGTCACGTGACCAAAGCACCCCCTTGACCCATTTTTCACCAAATTGTTTTCCCAGCCTAAATCTATCGGGGGGGAGGGGGAGGGAGAAGAAATCTTGTCCCTCTTCGGACCAAGGTCTGATTATGACACTGCTAGTCTCCGCTTGAAAGCACAAAACAGTGAGCGATATAAACTTGGTGATGGGTTAGGACAACACTGGGTTGACAAAACAGCGGGAGACAAAACAGCGCGGGATGAAACAGCGGGGGACAAAACAGCGGTTACTGAAGGCAGCTATTGATATCTTTGTCAGCTGGCTCAGGCTTAGGCCTGGGCTTGGGCATGGGCTTAGGCTTAGGCCTACACTGCCCTCAGTGAATGTCAATTGAAGTGGCTGCTGTCTTTCGAAACCCCTGTTTTGTCCCCGTGACACACTTGGTGAAATAGGATCGGATCGGAACTATTTTGGTCACGTGTCGTTGTTTGCATGAAGAATATGAAATATTTATGATGGTGTTTTGCACTGTGGCATGCGATTCCATGACAACACCATCAAGAACTGATTCCACCCACAACCACAGGTACACCGTTGCTAAACTCAAATGAAGAGACTTACTGGAGCCACTAATTTCGACCAGTGTAAAAGTTGCTCATTTCAGGTCTCTGGGATTGCCATTTTAAGCTGGTCGAAGCCAGTGGCATCACCAGTAAATTTAGAAATAAAGGTAATGTTCAATGCAAAAATTAAACGTCTACGTGACCAAGAAAGTTCCGACCAGTTTTGCAGGCTCAAGAAGTACATCAGTGCCCAGGACAAGATCATACAGGACGGGACCTTTGCTTGGAATGTGTTCTAATCTAACATCGATATTGTGGCTCTGGTATCGTATTTTCATTTTTTACACGAAAAAATTGCTTTTCGCTTGCGTTGGGTTGCAAAGCGAAACTCGGAATCGAGAGCATGCGTGCAACGCCAATCGCAATGTTCGGACAAGGGAAGGTCATTTGACCAAAAGTGTTAAAAAAAGTTTAACCATCATCCAATTACTGCATTTTGTTGTATGTGTGTTTGCGACTGAATTGGAGTGAATATTATGTGAAAAGGGAAATATTTTCTAAATCGTTGGTCTGTGAGTGAAACAACCATAGAAATGTCGGTCACAGCTCATTTTAAATTTTGTGAATGTGTCTGCAATCAAAGGTATGAATTTGAGACAATGAAACATTTTTCTCTTCCGACCATACGAAAATCAACCGAAAGTGACGTATTTGCGCTAATTGATATTGGTCACATATGAGCTGAAGTTTTCTTAACAATCAAATCAACATGATATTTTACCGTATTTAAACGTCACAAGAGGGCCAGTGACGTCTTTTAGACGTATTTGTGACGCCTTTTTGTGTCACAACCTTTTCAATAGTTAAGCGGCGCAGATCCAAAATGAGACACATTTGGTCACGATTGATCTCAATGTTAACTACTGAGTGACCTTTGACACCAAATGACTCCCTTTCGGTCACATGCTGTCTGGGAACATTTGAGAGCTGTCCGGGAAGAGTGACCCCAAAAGATCAAAAATATACGCCTTGTATACACAAAGGGAGTCACTTGGTCACAAAAAACAGCCTTTGGCAATTCGTGTTATTATTTTTTGCTCTTTTCTTCTCAGTGAAATTAGATTGCAATTTTTCATAACAGTGCACTTTATTTGTAATGTCATGGAACACAAATGTTTGCATGGTATGTACTGAAGCAGCAAGTGCATGTGAAACATCAGGTCAAACATGTTTGCAAAATACGCGCAAAAATGCAAGTATTTCGGAGCAATAAACTGATTTTAGGCCAAGAAAAGTAATGCTGTTTCGCAGCGCAAAAGTAAAACACACATGTATAGTCCGTCCACCAGCTCATGGCACTTTGTGTTGCTGCTGGCTGGTTTGGTCCCTTCCTCCACGTTCTAATGAAAGAGAAATTGAGTGTGAGCGATTTTGCAAAAAACTAAAAAAAATAATAAAATGTGTCGAAAACGATTGAATTCGATCAAATTTAAAGTTAAATTAAATCAAAATCTATAAAACACGTCGATTTCATAAAGACAGCAATTTAGGAGCAAAAATAATATTTTTCGGAAACTCAATTTCTCTTTCATAGGAACGTGGAGGAAGGGAACAAGTCGGCCAGCAGCAACACAAAGTGCCATGAGCTGGTGGACGGACTATACATGCTATGGTATTTTTTAACAGTGCTCATAACAAGAAGCATAAATTTCACACAAGATTGTGTCTCGGTTTGTATACCCAAATATACATGGGTTCCTTCCCACTCATTCACATTGTTTGTGACTCCACACTTTCAGTTCATGGTGTGCCACATGTATGCAGCACGTACAGACAAACAAGCAGTGAAAAATCATTACCTAGGTAAAAAAATTGGGGACTCTATAGACTCGGGGCCACACCCAGAAACTACCGTAATCCATGTGCTACCGTACCCAAACTTTTGTCACGTGATATACAGACCCATATGAACTTGTAATATTTGTTTTGGTCGTGTCGGTCAACGGAATCGGTCACGGCCGATCGCCATCGATGGTATCGAGGTCAAATTTCAAAGTTGTCCGAATGTTATACGTGGCACCTCTATCATGTTCAGAATTTTTCGCTGATTCCAAAAATGTTAAGCTTATTTCATTCCGACGTCGCATGAAAGAGTAACAGTCTATTTTTAAAACAGCGCGACCCCACCGTGTTCGAGCGCTTCCTGCTGCTCGTCGCTGGCAACCGTCCTTGAGTTGTCACACCACCCTTGGTCTGCGGACCACTTACCCGAGCCAACGGCCCTCCAGGGCCACCCCTTATAGCCATGTTATGATGCTGTGGGAAACAGCATCTTGGGACACGTAGGTGCACAAATGCGGTGTGGGGAGTTCCCTGAAACAAGCACAGAATGCACGTGAGATTACCAATAACCTTTTCTTCCGTGATCAGATTGAAATAAGCTTAACATTTTTGGAATCAGCGAAAAATTCTGAACATGATAGAGGTGCTACATTTGGGGGGCGGGGTCGTGGGGGGGGGGGGGTTTGGGGGGCGGGGGTTCCGGGGGCGGGGGGCGGGCCTTTTTTTTGTGCCCTGCTTGGTTGGTGTTTGTGCCCCTGGGTTGGCGTTGGAGCAACTTGTTTGTTCGCAAAACATTTTTGTTGATTGATTCATTGATTCTCTAAATCTTCTCTTGTCCACCTTAGTTACCCTGCTCCAGTATGTGAGAGTCAAAAGTCAGGAGGCAAGGTGCCATGACAACCAGTCTTAATTAGACGCTATCATGCGCCACATGAATGATTAATTATAGGCCAAAGCCAAAGTGTACCACTTGCGTCCCCAAAGGCATGGATGGCTTCATCATGCCATAACTGCCATTAAGCATTAAGGCACAGGCAAATGTATCTGGAGAACATACCTAACGCCAGTACAGTAATCTTTGACTTTGTTTAGATGTTAATCCAGTATGTTGTTTCTTAGATCAGGGCTCAATGAGCTTGTGATGTTACGTGGGCACTTGCAAAGCAATTTTTCGTGATCACATATTCATGCTTCACTCGTCTTCGTACACGTTGCGAAATTGCATCAGCAGCTGAACAAATGTTTTAATTTCGTCAAATTCGGCTAATTAAGAAGGAAAACAACAAGAAAAATGTACCAACAAGAGAAAAAAATCTGGCGTTTCAACGACAAATTTCCGAAAGTTCTGGAAAGCACAGGGTCGGATCCAACGCTTCAGACACTTGGAAAGCCTGATCATGAGACCGACATTCGAAGAAGGGTGAGTGTTTTATCGGCATTTGTTGTTCTATTTAACAACTTTTGAAAAAGGGGTTTGTTGTTGTCGTCATGCGCTTGTTCTTGGCTCCCGGCTTCATTCAAGATGTTTCCGGTCCCCGTTCGGGTATCCAGGTAACCTTATTCGACTTTTATTTATTTTATTTATTCGGCTGGTTAAGTTAACCATAAAAGGTGGTTATGATCACAGATTGGGATCAGGACCCGAGCGTGACCGAAAGTTGAATGCACATATTTGCATACGGGTGCAAACCAAAATCAAATCCAAAACGCACAAACACATAAATTTCTACACACTGGACCCAGTGTCTAGTCGGTGCACCAAGTCATCATCACCAGTGAATTCCATCCCTTACAGCCCCACACCACCGCAGCCACCCTGATTCGTCGTAAGCGCATGGATCCGCTGATGTTTCACAGCGTCCACCCGACGATAACCAGTTTCCCGACCATTGGAGTGCCGCAATCAGTATTGGTACCGGAACCAGCAGTTCCGGTTCTACCACCGGGAACAGTCTGTTCGCTGGCCACAGTGTGCGATAAAGGTGTGGTGAATTTTCATCAGGTCTCATTTAGGAATCAAGGGCGACATTAAACTTGGTGATCGGAGCATCGGATCGGATCAGCCTTAGGTACGTGCGATTTTTCACACCACGAATATGAAGATAGATTTACTGGAGCCACTAATTACGACCAGCGTAAACGTGTTGTTAATTTCCGGCCGGGGAACAACTTTTGCGCTGGTCCATGTTAGTGGCTCGAGTCAGCCTCTTAATATCCTTAAATTTCAAAAAGCCTTTATGGCCTTAGTTCGACCCACGGGTCTCCATGTGGCTGGAGGCCTTAAATTTTCGGAGCCGAAACATCGTAAGGCCGCACAAGTCTCGAACAATTTTCGTTCCTTACAGTCCCGATCAATGTGGAAGAGCCAGAAAAAGAGGTCATAAAGGAGCCAGCAGCGAAGAAAACGGTGCCCGATGGTACCACCCTGAAAGTGACCGACGCGGTGACTTTGGTGTCCGAAGCTGCACCGAAGAACGAAGAAAAACTGAAGCAGCCCGGCCAGCTCCCGTCAGTTCCGTCGATTGAAATCGATGAAGCGATCAGCGTTGGCGGAGAATCGGACAAAAGTTAGTGCTAATTTAAATGCCTGATTGTTCATGATGTTAAAATTTTCAGTTTGCGAACCTTAAATTGAATAATTAAACGGATAAAAAAGACGCTAGTATTTTTTTATGTGTCAGATGGCAACCAAACCGACACAATCAAAGCAGACGCCGATCTGGACAAGTCCAATGACAGTAACATGTTGAGGCAACTGGTTGCTGACGCGCTATCCGCATCTTCACGCGCTCAAAGGTGCAATGCTTCATGTGGACTCTATTGTCACAATATGGAATCTTTGTTATGACATTCGCTCATTTTCTAATTCTCAACTTTGGGACCCCGTATGCAAAGCTACAGTTCACCAAAAAACTGCTTTGCCTAGTTGTGTCAATGCAACAATAGTAGTCGTAGTCTCAGTCGTAGAGTCTATTGCCTTCAAACTCAAAACCCACTCTTTCATCCTTCAATTTACAGTCGTATGAGCACCGATTCCACGGGTCTAACAATGTCGATGGCCTGTCGTCTACGGGGTTTCCGGGCGGAAATCGAACGGCGCACAAAACTGCTCAAGGAATATGTCAAGCGACCGCCGACGCCTGACGCTGTATCCATGATATCAGGTAGATCCCGATTTCAGGCCCGATTGGGCGCAGCCTTTAGCCGCATGCAAGCAGACGATAACCAACTCCGTGAATGGGGAGCAAATTTTCTGCTGCGGGCTCAAATTACGCCGTCAACCTCATGGCGTTCCAAGTGGCGCGTTATACAGAATGCGTACCGGCGGTGCCCAATGTATCACGAATTTTAAAACAATTCGGTGCGGTCTTTCATTTTCCTTCGAAGAAAGCAGCGCGTGCACCAGACACAGAACACGTTCGACACACCCTTTAAAATGTAGCTTGAGTTGGTTTGTCCTGTCCGCTCGCACTGGCTTTTGCGTAAGCGCAAGATACTCTACATAAGTATCTGTTCGCAATCTTCTTACGAGGGATCCGGTAGCCCTTCGCATCGCACTGATGAGGTACTGGTGCACTGAGACCGAGATTCATGCGTTTGTGTGAAGCTGGTCGCGGCGAGACATCCAATTGGACAAAATCATGTAATCTGATCTTGACCGGACACCCTGTCGGATAAGTTTACAAAACAGCACGCAGATGTACACAAAAATCGCATTATCGCTGTCAAGAATAACAATAAAACTAACTAAACCTTTCCTACTATTCAGAGACAGCCGCCAAGCCGGACGTGCACCCTCAGGTGGATCGGAAACGCCAAAGTCTGGCCAGTTTGATCGGAGCTGTCTCGGTCGCATCCGAGCCGTCCGTGGCCCCCGACCCTGATGCCGACAATCAGCCACTGAACAAACTGAAGAGCATCTACCGGCGCATAAAGATGCCGCGATTTCTGACCAGATCCATCAATCCGGAAGGTTCTGTGTAATTTATGGTGATTTTCTTTGGGGACTATCCAGGTGATCGATTTGGACAATTCTCGAAGGCACAATTCCGTTTGCTTACAGTTGGTCAAGTGATGTAGGTCGTCAAATCACATGTACATATTTTTCTCGCGCTCATCCAGGGCTCATGTATTATTGCTTGATTTTGACGACAGTACTGTTAGCCTATCGTTTTTTCGTGCGTGTTGAATCACCAGTGTGGATGTCATGGCGGTGTCATCAGGAAGATCGCCTCAATAAGTGCCTTACTGAGGGTATCACGATTCTACTCAGCTCTCACGGCTCAAGGAGACTGCCTGAGTCCTGCCATGCGACGATTGTTACACAGAGAGCTATAGCTGATCGAGACATCATTAGAGCAAAAGGCCAGAAAATTCAAACTTTCCCTTCCCGTTCAGGCCACAACTACACTGCATGGCTGAGCATCGTAGTGTGCGCATTCATGTACAATGCACTGGCCATACCATTACGGTCGACATATCCGTACCAAAACAAGCACACTTTGGTCTATTGGCTGTTTGCTGACTACGTTGCTGACGCTGTGTATTTGACTGACATGATACTGGTGCAACCGAGACTGAGGTTCATGCGCGGAGGATTGACAGTGGTAAGTTTGCTTTTTTAATGGGTTGGGTTGGACGATGGTTCAGTTTGCATGGTGCCGTGTCCAGGTAAGTCGATTACACTACATATCGACAAATCCCCCAGAAAAAGTTGTGTGACAAATTATAGTTTGTTATTGACGGGATTGTTCTTGTCATTATTGATGTGGCTATTCTCCTGTGGCTACTGCAACTAAGCAAAGTGTAAGCTTTTGGTTTCATTCGTATTATAATGGTTTTCAAATATGCAGCGTTAATGCATAATTTAACCCCAAAATCTGAACAAAATCTGCAGAAAAACCACGCCGAATGTCGTCTGCACTATTTGCGTGGCGTCAAATTCAAATTCGACCTGATATCAATGCTGCCCGTTGACTTTCTCTTCATATTCATCGGACCGAAAGTGATTCTTCGATTTCCCCGGATACTCAAAGTACGACCCTGAAGTTAATAATAAAAATACTACTAAAACTGTCTAGAAACGTATTCAGGTCCGTTGCTACTTCGAATTGTCGGGCCTCTTGGAGCGCCTATTGGCCTTTCCCGTCGTGGTTCGGTGAGTTTTCTCTTTTAATGATTTTTATAAATTTATATTTTTCCAATGTAAATTACATTTATTTTCAGTCTAACACGAACGATTTCATACATGATCTACATCATCCATTGCAACAGCTGTATTTTCTACTGGCTCAGTGCCAAACAGGCTTTCGGACAAATCGCATATGTGCTGCGCAATGGAACTGCGTATGACAATTGTTTTATTGGGCATAATCGGGCTGATGATACAGTCGTCAACTCAAGTGGTCTACACTCGTCGTCAGCAGCCCTAAGTGATGACCAGAAGTTAGGCATGGGCGTTGACTATTAGAGTTAACAATCTGAGTTGACCACAGTGCTATAAGCCCTTATTCGTATAGTTGCAAACGACATCATAAGCTCAAGCCCATGTCTGAGTCCACGGCTAAATTTGAGCCTGATGTTTCAGTGTCTACAACAGTTGGGTGTACAACAACCAAGGCAACGCGTACGCGCGCTGCTTCTATTTCGCCACCAAAATGGCCATCAAAATCGGCGGCAGCAGCCCGGAGCCAACCAACGTCGTTGAGTTCATGTACATGGGCGTCAGCTGGATGGTCTGTTAAGCAGAAACCGTGATTACTATAGGATCCTTTTCAATTCACACAACGCATTTTGTGATATTGGTCGCATAATGACTTAATAATAATTGGTCAAATTTTTTCCTGAATCGTGTGAGCAGGAAAGTGACGGGGCAGTGACGTTGCGTTGCGCGATCACACATAGCGAATGCTATCAGTGACAGACCCGCAGACACGGTGCTGTGCTAGATTATTTTCAGATGAAAATGTTTTGTGTAAATCACAAATAGCAGTGGTTCAAGAGTGACTGGACGTGAAAATCAGGATTGATTTGATGAATTCTTATCTTATATAGTCATTGTGCGACCAATAACTTTCGACAACATCAGCAATGTGTTCGACAAAACGTCAAAAAATTCTCGGAAAATTCTCTTTTAAACAGCGCCGGACTTCATAGCAAACTCCGAAAGACATTTTCAATCCTGATTTTTTTAGGTTGGTGTGCTCGTGTTCGCGCTGCTGTTCGGTCAAATCCGTGATATTATCGCCAACGCGACCCGCAATCGTGACCAATTCCGTGAGGCGATGGACGGGGCACTCGCCTACTGCCATCAGATGAAGATACCCAAGGACTTACAGGTGGGCACTGAGGACACTACAGGGTGGGCCAAAAGATAAATACTCATAGGCAGCAATGAATGTTAAGTCGGTCTCGGGTCAGTCAGTTCAGTCTAATTGGGTGACGTTTTCACCATGAAGATATTGCTTCAATGTGTTTGCTTCATTGGGCACCTTCCGACGGCGGAGAAATATTAATGCTGTGATCTCTATACAATGTAATGTGGTTCCCGGTGAGATCGCCAATACGGCTTGCAAAACCATCTTCACGGGGTGATGGTTACTCCGATCACTCGCGCTCATTTAGCCTGGAGTTGCTTGACTTGCCGACGAGAATTGACCACTTGAACGACTGTCCCATCAGCGGCTCAAAGTAATAAGAACAGAGTTTGCTTTAACACGACAACATTGGATACGCTCGCTTTGCCATAAAGATCCGGTACCTTGCAGGACCGTGTACTCGCTTGGTTCATCTACACGTGGGAGTCGCAACGCACGCTCAACGAATACAAAACCATTGCGAAACTGCCGATGAAGTTGCAGACCGATTTGGCCATTTCCGTGCATTACGCCACACTGAGCAAAGTGCAGTTGTTTCAGGTGTAGTTTGACAGGGCAACATGACATTTTCTGGAAAGCGCGCGCCTTTAAAATTTTGCCATCTGCCTTGACACCCGCCGGAGAACATTGATCTTTGTCTATTCGATGTCGGACATTGAGTTGAGAGTTGAACACACTTTCGGTAAAGTGCTTTTGAAAATAGTGTTGCCAGTATCCAATCACTCGCGACCAACGCGCGATCAAAGTTGTTTATCCAGAGTTGCCCAGAGTGACAACTTTTCGCATCGCTTTTGACTCTGAAAATTTTTCGATATAGCGGCGGCGCAAAAATGCGGACAACCCCACTTCCAAGAGCAACACTGCCGGGTTGATGTTTACTACGGTGGGAGGAATGTAGGAACATTTTGGCATGTTCCCCACCACATCACCCGTCGAAAGCAAACAGCTACAAATGTGCTGGAAATGAAACATCAGTTTGCTTCATAGGACTGCGACCAAGCGCTGCTTCGCGATCTTGTGCTCAAACTGAAACCGGTGTTGTTTCTGCCCGGCGATTTCGTGTGCAAAAAGGGCGAAGTCGGCAAGGAGATGTACATCATCAGTAAAGGTCTGCGGCAGAAATTTTCAAAAGTTTAAAAAATATCTTGTTCCTGCAGTGATACATACGTAATTTTTCATTTCTGTCGTTTTGCAGGTGTGCTTGAGGTTGTTGGAGGAGAGAACAACGAGAAAGTGTTCGTGACGTTGCGAGAGGGTACCGTTTTTGGGGAAATCAGGTTTGCTTTTGGCATAACTTATAGATCACATAAAATGGATATAAATTTGTTTCGAGGCTTTACATGGCAACACCTCTATTTTTGCTTAACGAAGGGTCCAGAGTCACCGGGCATAGTCGAACGTGCATGTCTACAGAAAAGCATGTGTCCGAATTATGATCACCAAAGTTCCCATACCCTAACTTATGCGCGTTTACCAAACCTGAAAAACTTCATTGTTTTGTCATCACAGCCTGCTAGCGATCGGTGGGGGCAATCGACGGACGGCCAATGTGCGCAGCAAAGGTTTCTCCAATTTGTTCGTTCTCTCAAAAGAGGACCTGCACACAGCGCTGGTCGACTACCCGGACGCACAGAAGATACTGCGTGCGAAAGCGAAGTTGGTGCATCAGCAAAATAAGGATCCCATGCAGTGCTACCCTCTTTATATGATCACACAATGCAAAAAGCAGCCCTGGGGGGGCACACGGAAAGTTGCTGCTGGCTGAACGTGTCAGGCCTCAAACAACTGTTAACTTCCAAAGCATTACCAGATTCTTTCAACGTTCATGTTTGCACTGAAAAAATATTTTGAGCCCTAGTCACCTACAGATAGTGGTGGTTTTGATTATCGCCTACACACTATCTGGTACCAATGGCTTTAGCAGACTTGGCAGCATTTTGTTCCCGCTTACACTATTACTATCTCGTTGGTAGAACAAAAAAAAACAGTTCCCATTTCTGTGCAAACAATATGTGCCCTTGATTCTTTAGACAAATGCTGCAAAAGGACAACGAGAAGAAGAAAGAGGCGGAGGATAACAAAACGGCCGGCGAAGCGGCTCAGTTGAAAACCGCCGCCAAACTGAATGCGGCGTGCGAGATACAGCCGAAAACAATGGCTGATACTGTGGTCAACCTGTTGAAACCGGAATCAAAAGTCGTCAACGAGCTGACCGTACAGACCGAGACCAGGAGTTAGTAGGCTATTACTTGTTATTTTAGTATTATTAGTTTTTTTTAAAATTTCAACTAGATTAGAACTTGATATTTTTTATGTTCCATTTACGTTTTTTTTGCCTACAGCGTCAATCTTTATGATTGATTGGTGCTCTTGGAACCATAGCCAGCTTAGGCTGGTGGAAATCGGTGACGTCGCTAAATCTAAACAGCCATCTTTGCTACGGATTCTGATATTATATTATCCTGCATCCTTTTTCGAATTAAAGTTGATTCAGGTAATGGCATATGTTCCAGGAATGCGACGTCTGAGCTACGTGCCAGCGATGGCTGCCCGAAGAGAACAGAGCATTGAGAAACACGACTGATTGTGTGTCGAACTGATTCATTATTTTTGATTGAGCTCGTGTTTTGTTTATATTTATTTTTCCTTTTTACGTGCTTCAAGCCGCTGTATATTTGTTTTTCCCTCATTGTTCTTGAGGATGTGCTTTTGCTCGTTGTGCGTCAATCGTGTGGATATTTTTACCAATTTGTCGACCGACGCGTTTCCTGTATTCAATAGATAAAACTTTTCGTTCTACCACGTAGGTTAATGCTCATCACACATGTGATAAAAAACTGCTATACATTTTTGTTATCAATAGACTTCTTCAAATAACCATTTGGTTGTCCTCTCGCTCAATGATTGACAGTTACTCAACCGCGGAAAAAACAGAAGGAATAAACAATCAAATCACTACTGATAACGAAATATTTCGTTGCCAGTCTCATTCCATGTGTGAGAGTCTTCATCTGGAAATGTAATTTCACAACAACCGCACAAATAAATAGCTATCTTTCCACACACAATGCCCGGGCAATCCTATTCGTATCACAAAGTTGGTCAGCCCTCAGTGATGCGTCGGAGCCGGTGTCAAAACATTTGCACCAAGAAGAACCTCCTGCGTGCCTTGATCGCATTTTGCTGCATTTTCTTTGCCAGCCTGATTTTGACGTTCAAAATAATCGCCATCGAAATCTATGACATACCCGAGTGGACACATTTGAATTGGTCCCTGCCTGAGCCCGAACATTTGGTTCAGGTTGACAATAGATCCAGTCATATTTATGAACGCGTGTTCCCGGTAAGAGACGGGTCGCGGCTGTGCCTGATTCTTGCGTCGCCTTGCGATAGCAGGCAAAAGTTCGACATTCTACAGCAGGATGGACAAACGGTGCGTAATGCCACAACTAAGCGACTGTTCGACAGTAAGTAATGTAATCCTGTGTATTTTATCATGTCGGGTTGAAACATCAGTCTGTTAGAGTACATCTTAATACTGGAAATGGCCTGTGTCCATACCTGATACAAGAAGAAAAATGCCCGCTGTCGCGCGGCAAGAATCAGGATATGGTTCTCGATATCATGCTTATCGCATATAAAACACCTATACAAGATTGTTTACTCCCCAAAGTAAAAAGATATCAGTGATTACGCACAGGAGCATAAGGCGACTAACAACATCACCGAAACAGAAGAAAAGCTTATTTGCCAAAAAATGAACAGGATTTAGAAAGAGGCATTGCATTCCATTTGAAAAGGGAATTAAAAGCGATACGCCATCAAGGAATGGGTGTTTTTTTTTTTGGTTTGTTGATGTGGTTGCCGTCGTGCCTCATGCGCTATTGGCCGCAATATGGTTCCTTGATGGCGTATCGCTTTTTAATTCACTTGTCAAATGGAATGCAATGCCTCTTTCTAAATCCTTTCATTTTTGGCAAATAAGCTTTTGTTCTTTGACCATTTTGACTTTTGCTCCGATGTAGGCCGGCCTGTGCTGTAAGCCTGATTCTTAGTTGAGTGTAAACAATCTTGTACAAGAAGAAAAATGCCTGCTGTCGCGCGGCAAGAATCAGGATATGGTTCTCGATATCATGCTGATCGCATATAAAACACCTATACAAGATTGTTTACTCCCCAAAGTAAAAAGATATCAGTGATTACGCACAGGAGCATAAGGCGACTAAAAACATCACCGAAACAGAAGAAAAGCTTATTTGCCAAAAATGAACAGGATTTAGAAAGAGGCATTGCATTCCATTTGAAAAGTGAATTAAAAAGCGATACGCCATCAAGGAACCATATTGCGGCCAAGGCATAATCGTTTTACCCACTCTTTATGCCGTTACTAGTACGAATCGAACTTGTGACAGCTTGCCGTCGTCGCCTCATTGCGCTATTGGCCGCAATATGGTTCCTTGATGGCGTATCGCTTTTTAATTCACTTTTCAAATGGAATGCAATGCCTCTTTCTAAATCCTGTTCATTTTTTGGCAAATAAGCTTTTCTTCTGTTTCGGTGATGTTTTTAGTCGCCTTATGCTCCTGTGCGTAATCACTGATATCTTTTTACTTTGGGGAGTAAACAATCTTGTATAGGTGTTTTATATGCGATCAGCATGATATCGAGAACCGTATCCTGATTCTTGCCGCGCGACAGCGGGCATTTTTCTTCTTGTATTTTTGTTTTATATCGAGTAAGCGCATTTTCTCATTCGGTTGACGGAAAATACATATGATCACACTGATAATTCGTTCACTATATAGAAGAAGTCACTATCTAGAGGTTCACCTTGTGATGGTTTGACTGTATTCATGTTACTGTTTCACACCTCAATCAAGTCAGAGGTAAAAAAGCGATGTCACCCACCATCAGATTCCACGACCCCAGAAACATAAACAGCTGACACATTATTGGAGATCAGATCACTATGACACTATTTATTCGCATTGATCAATACTGAGTTCCGGTTCTAGTTCCGGTTCTGGCTCCGAAAAGTTCCAGATTTAAAAACCAATGCCACCGTTGGGTTTCTCGACCCCGAAAACCTATATACCGCACGCACTGTCGTTATGATAAGGCCAGTATTGTGCGACTTATTTGCATGGATAAATACTGAGTTCCGGTTCCAGTTTCGGTTCTGGCTCCGGAGAGCTCCGGATTCAAAAGCCAATGTCGCCATTAGATTTTTCGACCCGAAAGCCTATATATCGCCCCCCTTTCTTCATGATCACGGCAGTATTGTGTTGTTTATTCACGTGAATCAGTTTTGAGTTCCGGTTCTAGTTCCGGTTCTGGCTCCAAAAAGTTCCGGATTTAAAAACCAATGTCACCATTAGATTTCTCGACCCCGAAAACCTATGTAGCGCACGCACTGTCTTTATGATCAGACCAGTATTGTGCGACTTATTTGCTTGATAAATACTGAGTTCCGGTTCCAGTTCCGGTTCTGGCTCCGAAGAGCTCCGGATTCAAAAACCAAGGTCACCATTAGATTTCTCGACCCCGAAAACCTATATACCGCACGCACTGTCTTTATGATCAGACCAGTATTGTGCGACTTATTTGCATGGCTAAATATTGAGTTCCGGTTCCAGTTCCAGTTCTGGTTCCGAAGAGCTCCGGATTGAAAAACCAATGTCACCATTAGATTTCTCGACCCCGAAAACCTATATACCGCACGCACTGTCTTTATGATGAGACCAGTATTGCGCGACTTATTTGCCTGATAAATACTGAGTTCCAGTTCCGGTTCTGGCTCCGAAGAGCTCCGGATTCAAAAACCAATGTCGCCATTAGATTTCTCGACCCCGAAAACCTATATACCGCACGCACCGTTTTTATGACCAGGCCAGTGTGCGACTTATTTGCATGCCTAAATACTGAGTTCCGGTTCCAGTTCCGGTTCTGGCTCCGAAAAGTACTGGATCCAAAAACCAATGTCACCACCGAGTTTCTCGACCTTCAAAACCCCCTCTGCCGCGGCAGATTTCTCGTCCGATGTATCCCTGAGTTTTGGACGAACATTTTGCCGGAAAAAAAGAAAGAAAGAAAGAAAGAAGAAGAAGAACGTTTTTGCACTTTTTGAGAGGCGTTGGGTACCGTAACTCCACGACGCCGGTACCGATGAACGTCAAATTTTGAACGCAGATGTAGGGTGGCCTAGGGCACCTTGTGGTTAAATATTGAAACCATCGGTGCTTTGTTGTGGAATAACTGGCCAGTGAAAATTTTTGCTGCCGGCACTAACTCCGGACAACCATATGGGACATGCGCTACCGCGCATGCCCCGATTATTATAATCCTGAAGCGTGTATGCGCTGCGATTTGGACTTTAGGGCTTTTACATAGTACTGTGATCAAATCAAGTCGTCAAATCACGTGTAGTATTTCTCGCGCTCATTTGGAACTCATGTGTTGTTGCTTGTTTGGCGCCTTGATTTGAGCGCAGTACGATCAGCCGACTTTAGCCGCATGGGCGGGCCTGTGCGAAGGATCACAGTCAGTGTTAATTGGACCTTAAACTAAAAAAATAAACAAAAAACTAAACTAGAAAATTTTTTCCTATTACGTGTTGCACATTTGCCCGCACACTGTTGTGTTCAGCGCCGTCCCTGTGCAAACATCGATGTGATCTCAACATGCACTTGGTCTGTTGGCCAAACACGCGCGACAGCGGGTCGATGGGAACCAATGTGGATGTGCAGGTTGTTTGTAAATATGCACATGGGCGAGCAAAGATGTCTGGACGAACATTGCTCGGACGGGATCCCGATCCCGCGGATATGCCGAAGCATTTCGATCCCGAGAAGGTCTTGAAATCCCGACGGTGATTAAGAAAGTCCGCGATCCCAACATGATCCGGCATTGTTATCAATCAGGATTAGACCTGATAAAAGTGGAGCAGTATAACTTTGTGCGAAGTTAAAATGCACATGACCACAGAAATCTGAAAAAAACCTGAACTCCGATTTGTTATTCAGGTAACATCCAATGGTATGATTCGGGATTTGAAACTGCTAACAGCAAAATCGTCAAAAAGATTGCAAAAACAATCAAAATCTCTAATTGTGGTCTCATACCTTCGCCCATACACCACCAATTGGGCACATTTGGTGCAATGGCTTGAAGCATTGAGACACGAAACATCAGTGAAAAAAATCGTGCTTTACGCTGACAGTGTGCACCAGCAGGTTGATGAGGTCAGGTTGGGGTCTAGTATTTGTTTGTGGTGTGGACTGAAAGCATTCTTCTAAATGTACTTTTTTCTTTCTATGATCCCAATTATGCCCCCACTGGGGGACACATTCGGCAAATTTCCAAATAAGCCCCCGGGACCCAAATAAGACCCCTGAAGACTTAGTTTGGGGATAACTTTTCTGAACAAAAACGAGGTCAATTTTCGTAACTTTCCAGTTTCTACAAATTTATTCGTCGTTCGGCTTTGTCGAGCTTCGAAGATCGGCCAAATTCGAGCGAAGTCGAACATTCGATACAAATCGTGAGAAACGGATCGACGAAGGAAAACTGGGATGGGTGCAATCGGTGATGCAAGATTGTGGTGGTGGAACTGGGGCAACAACAGCTACGGTAGGGACTTGTCCATTATGGTATGGACTGACGATGACTTGGTGCACCGGTATATGGTTTAGTCAACGTTTAATGGTGGAACCATCTGTGGAAATAATATTTCACAGACGGATTTTTTAGACACTGCAGGTGCTTTGGAGACTTGGAGACCGTCTAACCTTTGAAGGCGAATATTTTTATGTAGATGAACACGTTTTACTCTGGTGTAGAATTTAGTGCTCCAACTCCATCACAAAATACGACCCAAACAAAAACAACAGCATGTGGCAAGACCGCAGTTCTGGTTGAAACGCAAAACCAGTCTCAACAAGAGTCTTCAAAATATTGATGCGATGAACATTAGTTTCAGACCTTCATGCTTCTGAAGCCCGGTCAAGTGCCCCAGGTGGACAGCAAAACGGGCGCCATAATGAAGCTGGCCAGAATTTCGGCGAAGACATTTGAAAACGATCAAATAATTTCGCTGAACGAAGTGCTATCGAATGTCACGCTCGTTGCGACAAAGGCAGAAATTCTGACGGGAAACTGTGAATCGGCGGCGGATGATTTCAGGAAGACAACAGTGCTTATAAGCAAAGATGTGAAATTGTCCGGAAATATAAAGGTTCGATTGAAAGGGTGGTTCGTTTCTGAATATTTTAGGGAGATTCCAGTTGCGTATCGTAACATCACCACCGTGTGAAACAGAGCAAATTTTGATCACTTCACCCTCTAGGAGCAGTTACAGTATGTGAGTACTACTAGTCGGGACCCGTGCCTACGGCCCGGCTACAGCGCCGCGCCCGTGCCGTGCCACCCCCCTCCCCCCGAAGACCCGTTAGCACACCCAAAGCTACCCGTGGAAATTGACCCGTCCGAGAGAGGGGCCACAAACACACATGCATGCATACATACGTCTTCCTGTTTTAGTAGTATAGATTGCTGATGTTTGGCGCAACTTAGGGAACATGTTTTGATGTTCAAGTTCTGTGAAAACCGTGAGTTTTAATCCCAATTTTAGGTCCCAGGCACCTCCCTGAATCTCACGAACGGATTCAAAGCGACTCTGAAAAGTTCGTCGAAGCGCGTCCCAAGAAAAAACGCAGAAATCAGTCTATACGAAAATCATCTGGCAACATTGTCCTATGTCGACCGAATCTACAACGACTGTTTGCACGGCAAAATCACGCCAGAAAGTTGCGACTCATCGAGGAAGGCGAATTCGAACTTTTGCGCCAAACGCGCCGATTGCGCTGTGTTGGTGAGGAAGTCGGCTGCGGACGGCAGTTGGCGTTGGCTGGGTGATAAACAGGAGAATTGGGTGGCGGTCTGAAGGAACACTAATGTCATCCCACTATATGCATGACATGTTACATATGTTATCAATATGATGTGCCTTCTTTTTGAACGGATCATCAATAGCAAATGTCACTATTTTATGCGTTGCTGGTTTTTCTAATTTTGGATTCTTGTTACTTACGTTCTAATACAATGAACTGATTCTTTTTAAACCATTTTCACATAAAATACTGTTTTTTAAGTACTGCCAATTTTATGGGATGGGATCATTGAAGATAAAGCCAAACGTTTTAAAGCGGATTTCTAATTTTAACTGATTTTCAAATCGAAAGGGAAACTCGCGGCCCTTAAACTTCTGCTGTGAATTCATCAATATGACAATGAGATGAAAGTGGATTTAGCGCCAGATATTTTAGTGCGGGATGAAATATTCGGTTGTGCACACCGACCCGGTGCGGCTAAAATATCGCGTTGTGTTTGTGACTACTGAGTAACATGACATAAACAAGGTGACATTATTATTTGGGAGGTTGGTACATTCTAGTACCTATGTATGTATGAAGCAGTTGTGAATTTCCGATATTCACGTGGCACAGATTCATTTGCAAGCTGACATGCTGCTGTTCATTTGTGCGCAAATGCATACATACCTCATTTCAAATTTATAATGTTCCCCGCGTGATTTCAGCGGTGTATGTAGCATGTCAAAACGTTAGATATGGGTCACGCTTTGAGGGTTGCGAGCGGAAAGTTACCTGAATGCACATTACATTGCGTGTGTGTGTTTGTTTCTTGTTAGAAGAACGTCAGCGAAGTTGTGAGCCACGCCATAAGATTAGCTTCTGGACAGCTTTTTTCGTGGCACCTGCATGGGGTGATATTTTCGAAACGGTGTAAAGGTCAGTTGGGTGTAGAGGTCGATGGAAAGCTCGGTGTGAGAAAGTTCAGTGTAAGCTCGGCGTAAGCTTGAAACATTGCACGCTGAGCAAGCAGCAGACGCACGTTTCTAAACGAAAGGTCAACTTTGACACTGCTGTGCAAGTGTAAATCGTTTGTTTCAAATCCGGTTTATTTAAGCTGGTTGCGAAAACGTTTTAAAGGAATATTTGTAAGTAACCTAACAATTCGCCGCAAGGCTGTTGAGAAATTGAACTGATTCATTGACGGCGGCGCCAAAAATTTTGACGTCACTAACTGATCGCAGCACGAAATCAAAACGGCTCCATGCATGATAGATTACGAAATACATGCATACCGATGAAAGACGCTTGTGCAACCAGCCTAAATAAACAATATTGCAAACAAACGATTTACACTTGCACAGCAGACTGTCAAAGTTGACCTTTCGTTTAGAAACGCGCGTCTGCTGCTTGATCAGCGTGCAATGTTTCAAGCTTACACCGAGCTTACACTAAACTTTCTCACCGACCTTTCCACCGACCTTTACACCCAACTGACCTTTACACCGTTTCGAAAATATCACCCATGGTGACCCTGTCTTCTTTTACATGCATGTTGATTGCGATCATTATGCGGAGTTTCATACATTATTCTCATTAAGTCAAATCACAAATTTTCAGTTGCGCTTGGTTAAAGCGTTGTTGTGTTTTCCGCTATTTAGTGGTTGATTTTGTTGCTGAAACAGAACGACAATTGCCAAATATGCTCGTCTCCTGCTTACCAAGTGATAAAAAATGATAAAAAATCTCTCAGTCCTTCACACTAAATTAACAAACGAAGAGCGTGCGCGTGGTGCACATCACTGTGGATGTTCTGACTACGCGATTTTTTCAGAACATAGCATGTTCCGCTCTGACCCTACTTGTGATGTTTCATTGGAAAGCTCCTATGAAACAGCAGCACTCAAAAAATCGGCCACCTTTTTGGGTGGGTTTCTTTTTCTTCCCCTGTTGGCAGCCAGGCATATTTACTTCCACGCATGCATACGGCTCAGCAATACTTTCGCCTGGGCGTGTTTTGTGCGACAACGCAGTTTAGGATATCTTTGCTCTAAATCGTGTAATGGCTTGACAACTATGGGTACGTAGGTGTGCAATGTTACTCGTCTGTCACATATGTACGTACAGCATGCGTACAATGTACTGTACATATGTACCTATGTGCCTACATCATCTGATGTGAGATACACATACTTAATATAGCGTGAATGTGGTAAAAGTGCAGTAAAGGTCAAAGTCGCAGCAGCGTGTGAACAAAAACGCAACACACGAGCGCGCGTGTATGGTGTGTATGTACACCTACAAAGATGCGCTTTGGGTTCGCGCGTGCTACGTGATCCTGAAGTGGGCTGTGCACCCCTTGGCGTGTACATGGTAACACACTTATACACTTTTCAAGCCACCCCAGCCGCGGGTTTCTATTTGAGGACCCCACAGTTGTTCTGAACAGTCCCAGGTTTTGCATGTTTAGTTTCAGAAGTCTAGGAACTATGTATGTGTAATTGTTATGTTTCACTAATAATGGACTAACTTTAATCATTAATCCACATCTGGACCAAATATAGGTAGGTGCCGTAACGTAACCGGTCGCCTAAACAATACGCACGTGGTCAGTACCGGATTTGTCAGATGTATCAGCCGGTCCAAATCTGCAATCTTGCGGGCTTCATGAACGCACGCTGGATTTGGCTGGCTGCATTGCACACGCGTGGTGCACTGTAAATTGGGAGTGAGAACAAGGGGGCGCGCGCGCGGGGGGCCGCGCGCGTGCAGCCAGCCAGCAGCGCGCGAGTGTTTTTTTTCTCTTTGGGGGGAAGAATAGCTAGGCCTTAAAAGTACATATGCGCAGTGCAGTCCAACAGAAGATGTGAAGAAAATCGTGGTGAAACTCGCAGCCCTATTATTATCAAGTCCCGCATTTCAACACAACGTTTCACTGTTGCCATTGCGTGCCATTTTTAACAACCAATATGGGGATGCGTGCTTGCACTGGGGGGCGTGATAAACATTGCATGTGCGACTGCAGCACGCAAAAGATCTTCTTATCTACACTATACAGTAGATAGCCTGATATTTTTACTCGAGAGAAAATTTATCCACTCTCTTCCGCCTGTGTTTTGTTTGTAACCGCGCACGCAGTGCTCTCTGAGCATGATGACGTACATATATTAAAATGTTTTCCTTTTTTCTTAGAAATCTTTTTCTCCATGCATTGCGCGCGAGTGTGTTTCATTAATTTTGAAAAATTTAATGGTGAGGCAGAGTATTTATGCATGGGTCACAAATCCTTCTGAAGGAAGAAAGGCATACCCACTGTGCGCGTAAAATGACACCTTTTCCTAATATTCAGAGTCCAATCTATTCAAAAAAATTTAGAAAAAGGGAAAAATTTTAGCTGAGTTTGGCCAGCGAATTTTTTTTAGTTTTCAAAAATTTCAGTTATTCGGTGATGTTTCATTTTCAATACGATCCCTTCCTTCGCATATAATTTTATGATGATTGTTTCAGTCTCAAACTTTTTCGGATCCACCCTGGTGAATTATATAGTGATGCGGTCTGCGGTGAATTTAAATTTCATTTTCAGTTGTGAAAATGGATCTTCTTCACCAGAATCTCTTCAATGCGCGTAAATAACAGCGTACTTTGCATGTGGTAAACGCAGTATTCATCCCATCACACTTGTCTAACTGAAATTTCCGTTTCGACACCCCTGTCTGACAATATTTCAATATTCAGAATTCAGTAATCGTCTAGAGACTACTATGGAATACCTTTGTCCTGCGTAAAGCAACTCACTATATCATGGCCTAGTGGGGTCCAAAGACGAAAATTCCCGGTATCTTTACTTTGGTGAAGCGAAAGGTGTTTGTTTCTGCAAAAAAACATTTGTACAGATACACGACAAAATGTGTACGTATAATACATATAGTATGTATATGTATATGTGTGCGGACGCTCCTGATCAACATGCAGTGGTAAAACATGCAAGTAAATATGATGGACGTTTTTTGCAATGTGCGGGTGTATTCATTTGGCACCACAAATCTAAGTGATCTTCACATGCGGGTGAAATATCGTTTTCTGATATGCGGTGGTGTGGGTTTCACGCTTTCTACCGTCAGTAACAGTAAAGTTATCATTTAACACATAAGTTTTTTAGACATATCATACAAGATTTAACATTCATGGTTATATCTGTATGATCATCGTAACAACAGGTTGATACTAGATCACCAAGAAGTCATAAAAAATTTTTGTGTTTCATTCGAGATTTATGCCTGCTCCACCACAAAAATAGTTTTATTCGTTGATATGAAATTCGACAAACGGTTCTCAACAAATTAGTAAAGGTAAACGCTTTCTGACGGTCGCGCTGTCTATTTTAACAATTTATATTTTGCAGTTTTTGAAACGTTTTTTCGCAATTCAACATTCGATTGATACCATTTTACAGAACTGAAACTCGTGATTGCCGACTTTAAATGATGATCTTACAGTTTTCTGACAAAAATCAACAAATCAACTCACATTTCAGAAAACCGGAAAACAATTTTCATCGACAATCATGAAACATCATGGATTTACCAGCTTCGTCGTTTTATTGACGACCACTTTATTCGACCGCAGCCACGGACAGGGCCGATTTCATCTGCCAACTTTGGAACGTCAACCGCCCAGGCCACAGGTCAATGAGGAATATTCGAAGTATTTCGATCTACAGGTGCGACAATCTGCTGTTTTATGAAGAATGTATGTACAAAATTGAAACGATGTTTGTAGTCGCTTGTATTTTGATTGAACAGCCAGGACAACCGATTTTCAGGGCCCAGCACGCGAGATGGTTGATAGAATACTGGGTCCCAGACCAGGAATTATACCGCCAAGAAGCTTCGATATACAAGGTTGGTGAACTGGGGTTCGACGTATTCTAGGGACCAAAAATTTGAATACACGCGTGCACTTCATGTTCAGGGTTGGGCAAAAAACGTTTTTTAATAATTTTTTCAAATGCCCAATTTTTTAAATCAGTGTAACTTACGTGAAAAATCAGGGAAGTCAAGGAAACTTGTGATATAAAAAAACGCCAAAGAGTTCGTGTCCAACTTTGTGCCCAACCCTTTATCATGTTTATCTGTGCATCAGTGAAATTTTTTAACGTTCTTACACGCTAAGCTATAACAAGCTAAAATGACATGTACCTAGTATACATGCTTGGATTAACATAGTGAGAAAAACTAAACATTACATTTGTTCGTAAAAAGACGAAACTACTGCGTATATCTATAGCTGTCCATTGAAGAAGATTTCCAAACATTCTTAATGTGCTACTAAATCCAGCCATTTATTTTCTAGATTTAATGGCGATATTTACGGATAATTATTTCGGTAAAGGTTCTATGCTTTACCATGTTATTGTAAACCGTTCAAAGTCCCACGCTTGGCCTCCTACAAAGCTCTCATGTCTCTGAGAACATTGCTTTGTCGCGTATCCCGAGCTTATTGTCAAAACTATGCATGTTTATCAGAGATCCATCTTCTTCGTTTGTAAGAACACGAGTGAAAATTAATAAACCGACCGGCTGATGTTTCACAGGTGAACAAGAACGACAGGCGGCGCAGCAGAAACAACATCTGGACAGTTTGTTGAACGGATTTGTGAACAACAACAATCAGGTGCCGCCCAGCTTCATACCGCCTCAAGCGCAGTCACTGCCTCAGGCACACAATCAGAACCAGCTCGTGCAAAGATTCTTGGGTGAGTCGAGTATTTTTTAATCAAAATTTTGACTGATAATAGCATTGTAGCTGCTTAGTATGTAGTACATGCCATGTACGTTACCTAACAACTTGGCGAAGGTTTTGGTCGAAACCCGTCTCCCTCCATACTAGCCCCCTCGAGATCGCAGGTTCAGGGAGGCGGAGGACTTAATATGCACCAGTTCCTCTTAAAGCCATGTTGCTAGCGGATAGTAGATTTAAAGTTTCTATTTTCCATTATTCCAAAGAATCCCAATCCATATCTCACGCAGCTGGCGGTCAACAACCGATCACGCCGCCCCTACCGCCCCAGGCTAGATTCGCCGAGCAGAATTTCCAGAACAACCAAGGCCAGGGTCTGTTGGGCAGTCTTGGCGGACAGGCACAGGGTCTAATCGGCAGTTTCCTCGGCGGCGGAGGCGGTCAACCGTTTCAAGGCGGCCAAGTGCCCAACCCTTGGTCGCCGGCGGGACCGACATTCCCGGGCGAGGCGCTCGAAACGAAGTTGCAGCCGACAAATGGCTCCAGCATAGCCGGCATACCAAACGTGTTCCCGCAGCTGCCAAAAGCGCCCGTGCCGAAACCGCAACCGGTGAGACACCACTATGCTCTGTTTTATATTGATGTTGCAAAAGCGTTTGAATGGGGACCATGAACTTTTGTTCACGTGGATGATGGATAGCGGTGATCTGGGGAGGCGGATGACTTTGTGTATTTAATGTGGACGTATCGGTGTTTTGTGTGCCACACACACACACATGAACAGTAGGATATTTTTGGAGAGCTTTTGAATGCAAAGCAACAGCTGTATTCAAAAAACAGGTGTAGATATGTCCACAACATAAATTTCAGGTCTGATGTATAATTCCGACTAACACCGTTAACCAGTAGTTGTTATCAAAACCATCTCTTAATATGCCATTAGCTTAATATCATCACTTAATATACAGAGTACATGGCGTTGGAATTAATTCAAATCATCTGTACTTTTGACTCTTCAACCTTCTAGCGGTGGCACGAGGTGTTTCTTGGTGCGCTTCAAGGCGAGCCAGCACCGGCCGATACTGCATTGCGCCAACTGAACGAGCCAATTAACTTCCCAAGGGTACTTCGAGTATGTGTGCCATAAATGGCTGCGACGCTCGCCAGATGCTTGACCAAAGCTTAGGCCTAGACCCCACCGTGGGCCTAGGTCGTCCATCTATGCTCCGCCTCTGCTTGTGTGCTGCGCTTCCGAATACGCGTCATGTCTAAAGTGTGTGATGTGTCCAACAGAGCTTGACACCCCTGTCACAAGGCGCGATTATCGGCCCATGACTGCTGGCTTATATTTGTCGGCTCGAATATTTTACCTCGTCACGCTGTATCGTTTGTAAAATGTGCGTCTTCTGCATTGTGCGAGACATGCGTGAATCGTATGAAATGTATGTGGTCCTGAAGAACGTCCATTTCAAACTGTGGTTGAGAAGTTCCTTCCCAATGATCAAGAATCGTAACTGTTTGTTTGGAATATGATGACAAACGAGTCAGTAATTCCAGCAAGACATACATGTACACAGTTCTTAATCATGTGGAGGGTCTTTGCGCCACCATGTATTATTATCCTTCCCTGCTTGCAGCTTCACCCACCCTTTGTGCATTGCAGGTTCCCCCGTCGCCGCCAGCGTCTTCCCAGTCGGCTTCGAGCATCCCCCGACTTCCCACCCGGCCTGATGTCCCCACGGGCGGCTTCGGGCCGTTGCAAGGCCAGAGTCACGTAGGCTTCGGTAACCAAGGAGGTTTCGGTGGTCAAGGCGGCTTCGGTAGCCACTTGGTGAGCCAGCCCGATGAATTCCAACTGCAGAGTGCCACTGCGGATGCCGGAACATCACCTACTGCTTTTGGCAATTTCAATCCCCAGGTGCAGCATTGTAATCGCGCTTTTATATTGTGCTGTGAAACATTGGTTTGGATATATGGATACCATGAATATGCTGAAACACCTCAACGTGGCTTTTGTTGTGTGAGCTGAGCTGAGCTTTACGCGCAACTGGCATTTGCGACACTATTTTTGCTCCCTGCCAACCACAACGCAGTTTGTTTGTGTTTCTTTTTGAAAATGATGAAAAAGTAGGGCCAATTTTTTTACAGAACCCCGTGTTTGGCAATCAGCCAGGTCCCGGTCTGCCCCCTGACAGTTTCGCGCAGATCCAAGGCGGTCAAGATGCACTGGGAGCGCTCAGTTCATTCCTACAGGGCGGACAACTGGTGAGCTGAAGAGGGAAGGAGATTTGTTTGTTTGATTCTGAGGATTGTACATCATAGTCGTTGTTTCGTGTCGTTGACGACACGCATGACAACTTGCACTGTGCTGGACCAGCCTCCATTTACTACCAAATGGAGCCAGTAGAGTCACTAATCATTGGCAAGTTTAAGTCCAGGTACACAAGTATGTAATTGACAATCACTCAGTATCAATCCGGTCAGGTAATCGCAAAAGAGGAAAAGAACATTTTTATTTTGATAATTTTCAGAACAACCAATTCGGTGGCACCAACGGCGGCGGTCTGGTGGGCAGTTTTCTGTCAATGTTGGGCCTGCAGGGCGGACAAGGCGGACAGGGCGGACCGAACCCGGCGGACCTATTGGGCGGATTCCAGGTACACTCCCAGGAAAGGGACACCTTATTTTCTATTATGGCTATTCAATATGGTCCAATCTGAATATTGTCGCGTGGAGCCTTTAAGGGTCAAAGGTTTTTTTGCACTTTGTTCTTGTCATTCTCACCTCGATTCAGGGTCTGTTGGGTCAACAAGCCGCATCCGGCCAACAAGGTGTCCTGTCCAATGTTCTCTACAACGCCCTGACCGACGGAGTGGTCCAAACGCAGAACAAAGACAACGACACCTCAATAGACGGGTCTGAAGTGCCAAAGTCGGGATTGAGCGGGCTGCTCGGTAGTCTGGCCAACAGAAAAGGGGAAGCCAACGAGACTGAACAACTGACACCGGAACAGGCAGCCAAAGCGTTCAGCCAGAATATGAATCTCATTCAACAGTTGCTTCAGGTGCGAAGGGAATGAAGGCCACTTTAAACTGTGATGACGTTGTGATGACACAGAAAGCAAGTCGTGAAAAAGCGAATTGCTCGTAGAGAAAATAGCGCCAATTTTTATGAGATGTGCGACGAAGCAAGGATTCACCCACGCTATCGGCAAAACCCTGAGGAAAACTAAGCCTAAGCCTCCTGAAACGAAACACACCGACGAATTTAAAATAAAATGCTGCTCAGCTGAACAATAACGATATACTGTATGTACGCTTTGGTTCGTTGGTTATTGAGCATTATTAAGATGACTACATGAGTTCATGGCCAATTTAGCGGTATTTAATTCATATGTACCAATGCAGCACTTTCGTTTCCTTTGATTCCCTGGTGCAAACCCCTGCATTCACAAACCACCACAACGTTTTGTTCCAACAAGCCGTCACGAAATCAGCATTTTTCAGCAGCCCAACAGTCCCCTGTGCACGCCGAAGCCCGTGCCGGTGGACCGATTCTACGTGGACGCATTCATGGGCACCTGGTACCAAGTGCTCTACAGTCCCCCACTCTCGACCGGGCCATGCAGTATGGTGGCATGTGAGTCGCAATAGCCGATTTACGTCGAACACACGGGCTTACCCAATAATTTAGTGCCATAAAATAAAATTGCTGCCAGAGCGTTGCCGAACCCCAGATCTTTAATGAATTTTCGCGCAATTAAAATTTCATTCTGTTAGTTGGTTAAAGGTGGAGCTATACTTGTCCATTTTGGGCTTGGAGACAATGAGGACAAATTTAGAATTGGAGCACTAATTTCGGCCAGCGTGAAAGTTGTTCCCCTGCATCAAATGAACAACTTTCACGCTGGCCGAAATTTGTGCTCCAACGCTATCACAAAATATGATTCAAACAAAAATTTGTCCTCATTGTCTACAAGCCCAAAATGGACAAGTATAACTCCAGACGGTATCAGTCTTGATGATCGGATCGAACCGGATCTGCATTCATATGTATTTTTGGATATTAAACTATGTAGTCGAAACTGAAACTGGTCGAAACCAGCGAAATATTTTGTCACAAACATGAAATAAGCAGCGTCAGTCTTGTCACAAAATGGTCAACCTGATCTGATCCGATGATCACCGACCTCGAAACGGGCGCGGACCTTGGCAAAGTCCTCGATGATAAAAACTTTATCAACTTAAAAGACACACAGCTCAGCAGAGAAGATCTTACCAGAACTGTTCATTTTGCAGACAAGAAACTAGCGGACGTGGCCAATGGCGGGCCGGGCACCGTATTCGACACGTTTGAGTACACCACCGAAGGGACACCGTTTGGTGCTCCACGTATCAGCAGTGGGTACGCGATTGTGCGTGCGCCCGGACAGTTGATATACAGAACGACCAGTAATAAGAATGATGTGAACGGTTGGGAGGGACTATGGTTGGGGGCGGTTTGCTTCCATTCTTTTCGTGCTTTGACAATGAATGGGGAGCCATGTTGTTCAGTTGGACGCCTCATTTCGGTGATCGGTCCGCGTCCGATAGGTTCGATATTGATCAAGCGAGGTTTCGGATTGAAGACACATAAAAAGTGATAGTAGTTTGGCAGATTAGAGTCATGCGTGAAACGACACTCATTTTGCTGTTCTCAACCAAGTTTTACCTAGTTGGTAGTCAAGCTTTGTTCACCAATCACCAAGTTGATGTTGAATTCGGCCTGTCAATAGAATCAACCATACAGTATCTGATCACTAGTAAAAAATTTTAATCAAACCAATGTTATTTCCCCAATTGTCAACAACACACGATTTGTATTATTAATTTAATATAGTAAATTTTTTATTTTAATTTATTTAAGTTAATTAGCATTTAATTATTTGCAGTGCACGTGATAGCGACGGGCCCGATCAATACGCACGGTCAATACGAATGGGTGATTCTGTCGGTCAACTGTAACTACCCGCTACACGCGTTCGCACGCGATCCGGTCGTGTACAAACAGAAGTACGAAGCTGAGGTCAGTTCGCGAAACATTAGAAGTTCAGACTTCATGTGTTCCGCGCCGTTGGTGCGACGCCCGGACCTTATCTATACTGTATGTCCTGTTGGGTTGAAACCTGTTTATTTTGCCTCACAGAACACATAGAATTACTTCATTTAACAACGTTTTCTTCCCAACACGAGCGTTTTCCAATTATTTTGGGGGCATATTTTGGTCATCTGGGCGTTTAAAAAAACGTTTTTAAAAAAAAAAACGTTTTTAAAAAAGAAACGATCTTTAAAAAAAACGTTTTTTGCCCAACCCTGCCTGGGGTATTAACTGGAAGCCGTGTCTGAGCTCGCCTTGGG
Source organism: Rhynchonema sp. JSB1_4 (assembly GCA_030248065.1). NCBI lineage: Eukaryota > Metazoa > Nematoda > Chromadorea > Monhysterida > Xyalidae > Rhynchonema > Rhynchonema sp. JSB1_4. The sequence goes on along the minus strand of JASAMV010002673.1, from coordinate 20,586 downwards.
CTTTATACTGCGTCAAGTCCGAGTTGCCAAGTTTGAGTTTTTAAATTCAAATCCCGTTTCAACCCGCCAATCGAAGCTGCCAATTTTAACAAAAATGCAGGTGAATGCCATTCTTCAACAACGCGGTCTCATTAACGGATTCTCCAGACTTTTGAACATTGTTGCGCCGGTGGACAACACGCTGTGCACGTTCCCACCCACGCTCTTCAATATTCAGGGATAGGCCGGCGTAGGCTTGAAGGGGGTGTGGTAAAAATACCTAACGAGCAGACGGGAAAACAGAACAAAATGGAAGAACAGACTTCTTTTCAGTTCTGAACGCTTGTTTCAGACACCTGTCACAAGTTGCGAAATTTTGTGTCAGAAAAGGCAAGTATTTACCACCACGCCTCCTTCACCTGTTTAAGGTGGCCTAAAAGTGATTTTAAAGGCGTGATTAGCTGGCGATGCTGTGTATTAGGGCTTCTTCTTATTTTAGAGTAACAATCGCAAAGCCCGAAGTGGTTCACAACTTAGTCTCATCTCTACATAACATTCCTATGATGTCCATTATTTAAACTGTATTTAAATATGTATATGTACTGTTGTTTAAAAACTTGCTTCGCAATGTTGTTGCTTTCTTCCCGGCTCTGGTGAAACTTTTCTTCGTTTTTCCTTTTGCTTTTTTTGTTTTTCTGTGTGCATTTTCAAGTTATTGTCTTTCTCTCAGAACATGTTGCCTGGAATTCAAGACTCACACGAAGTGCATTATTGTGTACAGTTATTGCTGTTTTGCCTCTTTGAAAAATGCGGATGTCTTTCATATATTTTTTAAATTGTTGAGATTTTTGCATGATTATTTGGTTAACTTAATGTTCCAATCATAAAGTTTTTTTGACTGTTCGGTCTACGCTGATTTTTGGTCTTGGAAAGGTCAACTACATAGCATAAAGTAAGAAACGAAACACATCTACATACTGTGAAAGCAGTTTCAGTACTTTAGAGCCAAGTAATCCAATCGTCGGTATACATGGTGTCCTAGTCGTCACCTTCAATGTTGGTACTTCAGACCTTTGTAGTTGATTCAAACATGGTGGGCATGGAAGATCACAAGTGTGATGACAGTGTTGGCGATAAGAAACAAAACTAGCGCGAGCGCATCTATGCGATAACAGACGTGCATCCAAAGCTCAAGAAGATGCGTTTCCGCCTCTTTTTCATCAAAGTGGGCCTTCAAAATTTGCAGGTTTGCCAGAATTCGATTGAGACAATCCAACTGACGCTGAAAGAAAGAAAGGGCATAATCATAACAAAAAAAAACAAAGTTAGTGCCAAAGCTGCTTATCTGAAGCCATACATCTGAAACTGAAGCATCTCGCTGCGGTCGGATCTTGACGAAGTCGTTCGCTGCTTGCTTGAAAATGGCAACGGTTTAAGTAACGAACAAAGTAGCGGGTGTCAAAACAGCGGGGTCAAGACTGGGAGTGAAAGGCAGCTGGTCTAGAATTCTTACCCAATGCAACTCGGGGTGGCTAAATCTGACGTCCGGTGTTCACAGAACAAACTTGCGCGCTGAACCATGACTGTGAATCACAAACCCAGAATTCACGGGGCCCGCTGTTTTGGCCCCCTTTGCTTTGGCCGAGGAGTGTTTTGCCAACCGCTGTTCTGTCCGTAGCTTCTGAGTATTGTGACTTATTACTAACCTTTGACGAAACAAGATGTGGTCGTTTTCTCATCTTCCCAACACCGGTGACCATCAACAGCCAAACGGGCACTCGGCGACGGAACGTGGCCAAACTGTGCAGGTACATGACGGCGGCCGCGCCAACTGTGCCACAAACAATTACGATCATCTCTGCCAATATATATCGCCCTGGAACAAATATAAAACTGCTTATTGGTATGTGGTCAACGCAGATCGTCTACCAAAGTCGTCGACTGCCATGTGTAGTGCTTCCCGCGCTCACCCAGGACTGCTTTATAAGTTGACGACCGTAGTTGACCATCTTTAGTTTGCCACAGATCAATTAGCCAAAACCCGCTGTTGTGCAAATGAATCTAAAGAATGCCACCAAATCCTTGGTACCAATTTAAACTCTGGCCCCTGAAACCGCTACCTCATTTTGATCTCACTTGCTTCCCTATTGTTCTTCAGAAACAGGTAAAAAAAGTCTGCTGTGTTTGGCTCAAAACCGTCGACCCACTGGGCCTCACCTAATAAGGGAAAATCAGTGGCACTTTTAGGCATCAGGTCGGACACCATCATGAGAATAATGGCCATTGTCAACAGTGCCGTCATGCCCAGCGTGATCTTCTCCTGTCGCTCTTGGGTTGCTGTGAATGGCGAAAACAGCCCTGAAAGATTAAGGCAAACCTGAGGGGCACGCACTTGGCTTTTGATTTGAGGGGGTGCAGTTTCGCCCCGCAACGCAACGCAACGCACACGTTCTATTTCAACAATCGATAAGCCAATACACGCAGGTCTAACCCAGAATCGCAATCGTTACAATGATGTATGAGGGCAATAACAACGTCAGCAGGTAGTAGCCGGGTTTGCGTTGGAATACGACGAAATAATGCGCCTCGTACCACGATTGTGTGGTGTATGGCACAAGATGATTCGTAACCGTGTGGGATAAAAGTGACCATTCTGGAAAAAAATTGGTGAACTGCTTCGCCAGCCCTCAAGCCGAAGTACGCATGATCTAATTCCGCCGAAAAAAAGCTAAACATGCCCGTTGACTTCACAGAATAATCGAGTGTGACATTCTGTCCGTGCAGTATGACGTGATTGCTAGGATGGGCCCAAGCGGCGTACGTCGAGGAACAGTTCTGAACGTCGTACGGAAAGTCGCACACGTCGAACGCGCAATGCGCAGACACGCGCACCGCGTCTGTTTTGGTCACACCGCCGTCGCTTGCGATTTGGATGTATGGCATTTGTCCGGACGAGGAATGAGATATCCTGATATTGACGTCCAAAATGAGTCATAATAAATGTACAGTTTCAAAAGTCACTGAACTCCATTCGAAATAGACGTAAACAAGCTTCAAAATTTGGGGCCTATGCTTTACGGACATGGGGAATCCGAATATGGACTCTATTTATTGGTCTAGACAATTATGGTCCCGGAAATATGGTCCGACTAGGTTTTCGGTCCAAGGACCAAAAATGCGCTTACACTTGAGAGAAAATTGAGAATCACGGGTGTTGAGGCAAGAAGACTCCGAATATGGATGTTACTTTTTTGGTCCGAGCATTCATGGTCCACGTTGTCCGAAACCCCACAGCACCAATTTTCAGCCAAGCCCAGGAAATCTTCTAACTTTTTGACCATGAACCTGGACCGATTTTGTTTTACTATATCGCGTACTTGGCGTATGGTGTCTATATGGTAGTGGGTAGGCCCGACCTAGCTATAAACTTCGAAGCGGATACGGCCCAAAGTATACGTAAACGAAGGAAATGGCGTTTTTGTACTCACGTTTCATACATGACAACATCCGGCAACCAGACAACTGCATCGCTGACAATAATTTCTTCAATGCCATCGTACTGTGCTGGATCCCATACCAGTTTCGGGTCTTTCCAAGACTAAATTTAAGAGAATTTCAATTCGATGTGATGGAACAGACACGTACATATGTAAAAATACATGTCGTGTTTGTTTGTATCTTATGTTCTGTTCTTGCCGAACGCGAAACACAACTGAACCGAACCGACATTACGCTTACCATCACGTACCACATTGAATATGTGACAGTTTCGTGGGCTTCATCCTGGAAACAGCCAAAATAAACATATTCTATGGAAGTAAACGTGCAAGCATTTTCAGCATTGAACATAGGAGTTCCCCCCCCCCCCCCTTTTTTTTTGTTTGGAGTTTTGGTCTTTTGGAGGTTTCTCTTGCCCCTCCCTCCGCGCCCACCCGGCCGCTTCCCCGCTCGTACGAATCGAATAAATCACTGAACAGGCGCTCATAGGACGTCTGATAGTTGATAGAATGATTCTCTGTACAGGCGATTCTCGTTGTCCAGCAAACAGCGATCAACAACCCAATTCTGGTTCGGAACATTTGCGCTGTTTGTGCTACACAGTGCCCTGGGAGCATGGTTGGATTAAAAAAATTTTATTATCGAACTTTTTAAAAAAAACTTTTAAACTTTTTTTAAAAAATCACTTTTTTTATTCCCGACCCCCAAAAAATTGGTTTCTTGAAGAATGAAATTTCTAAAATCATGTTAGTAAGGTATGTTTTGAAGGACACTAAAGAGAACTTTTCCACTGACTTGCATGTTTTCGTAATCACCTGCGATCTATTCCCCTTGGTCATGACTTTGAGAAATTCGAAGGTAACTGTGGGTATACTTATTGTACTGTATATGGCAAAGGGAAGACCAACGTTCTGTTTGTGAATTTGGGAATAGATTTGAAGAGAGATAGAGACTCACACCATACTCACTTTGTGTCACAAAAGCAGCAAATAGCTAATCCGCACAACTGCAAACAGGCGAGCAACGTGGAGCCTGTCGATAGCTTACGACACGCTTAATAACTGTACAGTATACGGTATGGGGTGTCCAATATTATACATGCAGCTGTTGTTGGGATGTCTGGGAACTGTATGAGTCCATCACAACACCATTTCAAACTGAAATATAAGCACACCGCAGGCAATTTTTTGAGAATCATGTTCAATAAAACACATGAAAATATGCCTTTTTACCTTAAAAAAGGTCAGACAATAACGAAAAAAAAGTGAAAAAATAATAAAAAAGTGGACTTACTTTTTAAAATTTTAAAATAAAAAAGTGGCCAACTTTTTTAAAAAAAATGTTTTTTTACAATTTTTTTTACTTTTTTTAATCCAACCCTGCCTGGGAGTGGTCGCGCACTGCCCGAGGTACCCCCCTGATGCGCAGGGCTGGTTTTTTTGTGGGTCCAATGAACGTACAGTACACTGTTATTAAATTTCAAAATCCTTTCAGAACAAAAAGTTGCTCCCTTCGACTGGGGCTCGAACCCGGGTCATCCGTCTAATCTGAGCGTCGCTTTACCAGCTGAACTACCGAAGCGCGCTTAGAACAGCTCATCTGATGGAACAATGTCCCGGGTTAGGCGGAGAACGTAAGTTGGAACCTGCCCGGTTGACTATAGCAACCAGGGTTGAAAAAAAAATTTTTTATTAACGAGCTTTTTTTTTAAAAAAATTTTTTTTTTGATTTTTTTTGACGAAAAATTTTTTTATTAGAAAAAGTGTTGCAAACGACGTTTCAGGATAAATGAAATCGATACTACATATTTTTCAAAAATTGAAAAATTTTCGCCTCAGACCGAACTTGTGTGGTGACACCCGGTAGTATTGTGCAGATTCCATGGTCTCCGACCAGTCTGAGGTTGATGTTCACTAACGATGTTACTCTGATGTATTGTAGCATGCCGTACAACGTATTTTAATGCATCTAATGCCGTATATCTGATATACTACCATCAAAATATCGATTACAGCCCAAATCTTGCGCGTCAGATCGACTTTGCGCGCCCGGTTTTGCACCAGACCTGCATATATACATGTGTAGTAGCATGTAGTAGTACATTATCGGTGCCACATCACTATAAGAGACCAGCCCCGCGCATCCCTGTACGGATTTGGGGACAATACAGGGCGCCGCAGGCACGATAAAAAAAATTGTCTCGTCCACAGAAAAAAGTGCCAATTTTTTGCCTCGAAAAAGGCCATTTTTGGACATTTTAGCCCATTTTGGGGAACTTTTTTTTATTAAAAAAAGCAAAATCTGAGTTTCAAAAAAAAATTTTTTTTTTAAAAAAATTTTTAATTGACCACTTTTTTTGAAACAACCCTGATAGCAACCTTTGTTCACAAAGGATGCTCCAATAGCACGTGTATAATATTGCGAACACGATTAGAGAAGCACATTGCTTGCAAACCTTGGCTAATGGTTTCTTGCTGGTTGCCAGGATACGGTCAAGACTAACAATTAAGAGGCATTTTTATGGTGCATAGACGGACACAGATATATAGGTATCTATAAATTATTCAAATATTTAAAAAATGAACACAGCAAACTTGGTGTTTCTGCTTTTGACTTGCTGAGCACCTACGAAAATAGAGAACAGCCAGTCAAAATATAGAACAAAGGCATCATGCACGCGGTACGCATTGAGACTGAAACGAACAAGAAAAGTAGATCCCTGAAGCATCATATTATAACGAAGTCTGCCTTCCTCTTCTTTAGTCTTCTAATTTCCCAGCATAGATGTCTGAAATGGGCCAGAACGTGATAAAGCAAATCATTTGATTTGCATGTTCAATTATTTCAAGTATGTGTTCTATTCAGGTTCATTTTATGACATCGAACAGTTTTCAGTGCAAATCATATGTATGTACATTGCAATAAAAGAAGTAAAGTATCGTTGAATATCAATACCAAAGAAACACAATTAACAAGAGGATCCGGGCCATTAACAGAACAATATGTGGCGTTTTTAGGCTGTCGAAACACAAATCGACAAAAATTCCTTGAAGTTGTATTCTTCAAATAACTGACAATATTGAACAATAGTTTAATTGTTCATATTCAATTGCTTCCGTTGTTTTTTCGGAATGATTTTCAGCGGGCCAAACATGTCCATTTTCTCCATGTAGAACTTTTGAACCCCTTTCTTGCACGGTTGCAGCTCGTTTTCACTTGGTTTAGCGAACAGCAGAATGCATTCGTGTTTGCCTTTTGCGGCTTTGGAATTGAAGTCGATCTAAAAAAACGTTCATATACATGTATAAGTGAACGCAGCATGCAGTTTGTGGCAGTCGCTTGTGTTTTAAATGTATTCTATCTTCCTTCAGTATGCAGTAAATGTTCTTTGGTCGAACTTTATCGTCTTGTTTTGGCAAATCGACGGTGATGGACTGGAACTTAATCGTCAATGAATAACCGTCATTGCCATAATTAGTGCTAGATTGATTAGCTGGTTTTCTGCCAACCCTGTCCCAAACGTACCCCTTTGCATTCCTTGGAACTTTTCTTGGTGTGTTCGAACTTCTGACATTTGTTCATGCACTCTTCTATGCTACTGGCTGAGTCCTTCTGTGAATTTTTCTAAAAAGGGGCTACACTCTCCCGATCGTATGATTTGTTCACTTTTTGTTCGAAATTTGAATATTTCTGGTTTTGCTCCGGTTTGCCCGCTCATAAAAAATTTATTGATTTCTACACTAACTAAATTAAAAATATTTAAGCCCCTTTCTCGACCTTGCTGGTTTTGACGCAGATCAGCTGAAGATTATGCCACGGTTCTGGAATTGAAAAAGAATTTTTTTTGAATTGAAGGAGCTTGCGCGAATTTAGCTTTAGAATTGAACTGATTTACTGGCCATGAATAAGCCCAAGCGAAACACAAATCTAACTGCTCTCAGGAACTCTTCCCGACGCCCTTTTTGAGTACAAGTACAATCCGTCTTTTCCCTTGCAGGGCGACTCGATTTTCTGCTTGCCGCTGTGCAGAATGCATTTGGCTGAAAATCATAAAGAGAGTCTGTAATTTTCAGCATTTGGTCCTACATAACTGATGCCAGTAAAAATTTTGTGTGCTTATACACCCACCAGCAACTTTTACCCTCGTCCGATGCACATAATGGACGAAAGCGTCACTGCGAAGTAAAAAAGCGTCAAATTCTCTTTGACAAACCACCAACAAGTTACAGGACAGTCTAAACCTTGGCACAGTCCTAAGTCTGAGCCAACTCCTGCCTGGCCTAAAGTCCATGTCACAGCCTGGAGAAGGGTCCTTGGTAAAAACGAGGCTTGACGCCCTACAGAGCGTTTGTATCTTGTGGTCATAAATAGGCTGGAATTCACAAAACAAAGTCAAGGTCACTGTCAAGCTCAACGTCAAAGTTCACCGTCAAACTCACCGTCACGTGTGAAATGACGTTGAACTATCCCAAGTTCACCGTCAACTTCACCGTCAAGTTCAACGTCAAGTTCAACGTCAACCTCACAGTCAACATCAACGTCAAAAAATTGGGAAAGAAAATTACGCGCAAGATTATGACGAAAACTGTATTCCGCAGTTATTTTTTATCTTATTTATTTCCGTTATTTGCTTTATTTTGTCAGTTTTGTACTTTACCGAGTTTGTTCGAGTATTTATCAGAGAGAAATGCCGTAATTTGCGCGTAATTTTCTTTCCCAATTTTTTGACGTTGATGTTGACGGTGAGGTTGACGTTGAACTTGACGTTGAACTTGACGGTGAACTTGACGGTGAACTCGGGATAGTCCAACGTCATTTCACACGTGACGTTGAGTTTGACGGTGAGCTTGACTTTGTTTTGTGAATTCCAGTCATAGTCGTGGTCCCCAAGAAGTGTTTAGTCCAACCACGAGCTCATAAGACGACTTTTTTTGAAGTTGATTTGTGCGGATCCAATAATGTTCCGGCTCCACGTATTTCGAAAACCAAAGAATGATAAACGCACGTATTTAGTAAAAACACGCTCTCCACCTCGGTGCGTAAATTTCCTTTTGACTCCCAAAACATTTGTGTGTTGAATAACGTTGCTGTTCGCGTAAGCACGCAACAAATTGAGGTCAGCCAGCTGGAACTGGTCATCATCTCTCTCGGTCCATCCTCTTTCTTTTGCTTTTCGAAACACGATGCATTTTTTAATCTGGCCAAGCAAGCTTTAGAAAAGTCGTCTCATGAGCATGTGGCTGGACTATACGCATCGTACACATATACAATATGCCTAAGTTATACCTTTGCCCTGATTCTCATTGTACGTGAACGAGTCGCACTTCTTGTGCTTCACACATTTGCCTTTACACGAATCGAAGCCGAACCCAAAACGTAGTTTTCTCGTCAAATCGATTTCAATTACATTCTTTGCGCTGCCGTCGTGCGCCGACTGTGCGCATGTATTCAACTGCGGGGCCGTCCATTTGCCCATTTTGTCACCTTGTTTTTTTGTGAATAGCTTCTTGGCACATTATGTGTATGTATTTCTCAATTTGTCAGCAAAAAATCTTTTGTTACATCTGGATACGCTTGGCTGTTAAGATAAGCGCTCTGTGTATCTTGCAGACATATTTTTGCTTAACCGACTGAAACAGATATCGAGACGTGTAGGTTCTGTTTTTGTTTGCTTTTTTGGCAATATTCTCGCAATGTTTATTGCCTATTGACTTATTCTGTAGCTTGGGCTCATACCTGAGCCAGGGTGTTTCTCAAGTTATGGCTTACCCCACATTGGTAGCTGAAAGTGAAAATTCGGAGGAAATGGGCCTCAAGCGAGCGTGTATTCAAGAGAGTAGTGGAATACCCCGATCACTCACTCACCAATGAAACTTGATCGCGGTGATGCAGCAGCTGCTTTTTTATCACCGCCACTCACGTCCGAAAAGCTGACGGCCGTCACGAGGGCCATCGTGAGTTTGATAATTCCGGAAGACATGATTGCTTGAGATTTTTTCTCGTAAAAAATATTCTGCTCGAAATTCTTGCTATTCGTGTGAGAAATTACCATCACATTCGTTTTGTCACGTGTTTCAACGTGTATGGTGGGGCTTACCACGTCACAGGACACACGCCAGCCACAATCTCTCCATTTCTAACGTGGCACTTATGTAGTTTTGCTGAGTAATAAAACGTGTCGTCATAAAATCAGATAGGTCACTACGGTATTTGAAGCAAGTGCGCGGTGACACGTGTCGTAAGACAAAAGTGAGTCAGTCAAAAGTCAGTTTGTCAAAGAATGGAAGCCATGAGCACGCAGTCATACAAGTTAAGTGTCATCAACAAAACTTGAAGACACGGTATATGCGCTCAATACTAGAGGTCAATAGCGGATGCCAATAAAACATTTTTGACAAGCAAATCAGTCTGTGACCGAGTTCCGCCAATATTCCAGTCCAGTGAGTGTAATTCTTACTCAAATTTCCGTGGGCCGCATACGTGGCAGTTGTCGATAAATGCGTGAAACTTTTTCACTCCTCCGAAGGGCAGACCGCTCGAGAGAGTGTCAACGTATTGCGACACTGACCGTGTGGGTGGCGCAAACGGCAATGGCCTGGCCACCATGCATGGAGAAATTGGATGAAGCGTTCGCCTTGTGCATGTTCTGGTTGGTGATAATGTATACTACTCGTGGTCTGATCAATAACGATACGGTATCTGTTGTGTAAAGCAGGCCCACAAGACCGCACCCAGTGTACTCGTGGGCAGTCTCATTCAAAGGAAACACAATCGCAAACACATTCTGCAGATGGCAATGGAAACGACACGAAAGTAAAATACAAACAGCGCGCGGCTTTAGTTACTACAATTCATCGATCACAGCAGTTACGTGCAAATGAAGCACGGCTAATGCGAAACGAATCTTGTCGAATGAATCTTCTCCCCGCCACTGTTATTCTGTCATGCCGCAATTAGCATTTCGTTTCCAACAACATTCACACATGTATTCAATTTAAACTCGATAACCGATCAGACATTTTCTCCACCAATACAAATAATAAGCTCTTGTGATGATGCGTTCCAGCAGGAATTTTGTCACACATGAAATGGCATAAATTGAATATTGCGAAAGACTGATAACTGACGAGATAAGTACACCATGCATACTGTCGGTCGCTGATCCGATTAAGTAATTTTTTCTGTTTCACGTGTCATATATTTTCCATTTCAAGACCGCGGAGGAGTGTTATGATGGTTGGCTCAATTGACAGCGAATATTGACTACGTGTACAAAATGTCATCCTCGAATTGGAGTGCCGTGCTTCGCGTGGGGTTTGGACCCACTTCAGACCTGTGGTTGAACCGATGCGCCTGGAAATCAAAACTTAGCATCACGCCAAAATGCCCCTTTCCGGGCTCAATGGCTGAAGGTGTAGCTGTTGTAAGTTGCTGCCGGTGACTTATGTACATATATGTTACCTATAATTCTTACTTTAAAATGCTCCCTATGATTCTGGTTTTAAAACAGGATTTTGAACAGTTCCATAGCAAAGAAGAACCAATCTCTGTGGGAACCATGAAAGTCGTGTGAATAGGTGAATCAGAAACCGAAATAAAACACGACAGCAGATTATAACTTCCAGATATTCCGCTCAGCGAGCATCGGCATGGAGCTGTTCGACGCTAGGAATTCGTATCTGGCCGAACATTTGCTTCTGATTGCAAATGGAACAATCGGTACAACGTTACTGGCGTTGACGCCAACAATGAAACGCTTGAACGTGCGTAAACTTGGGGCGGTGTGTGTGTGTGTGTGTGTGTGTGTGTGTGTGTGTGTGTGTGTGTGTGTGTGTGTGTGTGTGTGTGTGTGTGTGTGTGTGTGTGTGTGTGTGTGTGTGTGTGTGTGTGTGTGTGTGTGTGTGTGTGTGTGTGTGTGTGTGTGTGTGTGTGTGTGTGTGTGTGTGTGTGTGTGTGTGTGTGTGTGTGTGTGTGTGTGTGTGTGTGTGTGTGTGTGTGTGTGTGTGTGTGTGTGTGTGTGTGTGTGTGTGTGTGTGTGTGTGTGTGTGTGTGTGTGTGTGTGTGTGTGTGTGTGTGTGTGTGTGTGTGTGTGTGTGTGTGGTGACCGCCTAATTTTTAAGTGTGTGTGTGTGACCGCCTAATTTTTAACCATGCTTGCAGTACTCCAAGGCATCTGTGAATATCCGCGCCTGGGACCAAACGATGTCTGCGCTGTCAGCAAATCGCCATTCTCCCGACCTGATGTACACCGCCTTTGAGTCGCTTCTCGTTTATGACATATGGATTTGGTTGCTCTTTATCCTTGTTGCAATTGCAACGAAATGCTACTCACTAACTTATGAAAGCCTGATCGGACAGGAGAATAACAGGTGATCTATTAAGATTGTCCAACGTTTAGTCATCGTTTTTTGTTCCGAAATCGTTCCAGTTCAGCATTCAAATCGTGTGCGGGTGAACAAGCCAAGGATGAATATTAAGTTTTACTCGTGACGTGAAACACTTCTTTTTTATTGTGCGACGGCTCAGTTCCCGGGCCCATGGACAGGCCCAGCCTCAGCCTATAAATATGTCAACTTGCATCTAACTAAATCGGCCGAGCTTGAAAAGCTAGATCTTATCACGTAAAGTCTGATCTTCCGGGCCTGAAAATGACTCGTTTTTACAGGCGTTCGAAATCGCACGCTTTCCACGTGCTGCTCGTCAGCTATTTCGTTATGTTATTCAGCGGCCTGTATGGGAACGGCATACTGGCGAATCTACTGACACACAAACCAATCTACCTATTCAACGATTTTGAAGAGCTGCTTAATTTGTTGGAAACTGGCAAAGTGCGCATGGTCGGCTACAGTTCGAAACAGAGTATGTGGTCACAACAGTCGAACAACATGCGGCGTCTAACGGCCACGTTCGGCGACAATCCTCCCGTGTGGTTGGAGCGTCAAGTCATCGACAAACGCACAGCGGCACAAATCGTGCGCGGCGACGCCGTTCTGGTGTCGGTAACCGAAATGGTGCACATGAATCAACGACTGATCTGTGGCACAAGGGTCGTGCCGCTTCCCGAGCTCGAACCGGTACGCAACGGGCTGTTGTTCAGCAGAAATGTGTCGAATGACGTGATTGAACGAATTAACGCAGCGACTTTCGACATAAGTGACGGCCTGGTTCACATCAAACATCGATACGACCAAATGTCACGTGTGGCCAATCGACAATCTTGTGAGCGCGCAACAGCCGCCAGTTCCGGTGGCGATAATCCGATCAGAATTATAAATGCGCTCGGCAGCTTTGCCTTTCTGGCCACGGGTCTGACGATAGCGCTGGTGGTTCTGGCAGCGGAAAACTGTTGGCGATATTATGCTGTAACTAAAAAAATATGACGCTTAGCTGCCATATAACTATTATTCATGAAAAAATAACCAGCTACATAACCTCGTTCATCATAACTTGATTCAAGTCAACCTTTTTCCTGTCGGAATTTATAAAATACCGCGTGTTGACATAAAATCACAGGCCACTGCTGTATTTGAGGCACACGTGCAGGTGACACCTGACACGTTGTAAGACAAAATCGGTCAGTCTTTCCCACAGCCGAAGCCGCTGAGCACTTGTATCATACAATTCCAAAAATCGAAGGAGCTCATATCCATCTTTAACGTCAGCTGGTCAGAGCGGGCAGTGCGCCAAGCGAGTTCTCCATGCGCATTGCGTGTTACTGATCGTTTCCGGTTCGGGCGTCCCCTGCTTATATCATGTCATTTGTCACACGAAATGGTCGGAAATTCCCGTGGTCTTTTTGGCGCCACAACGACGCGGTGAACTTCACTACTTGCCAGTGGGAGAGCCAGACTCCTCAAAAAGCAACTTATGGTTTCTGGTTGTCTTGACACGCTACAAAATTGACAGTGTCTGTGATCAGTGTCTTTATACTTGTTTAGTCATTGGGACCATTTCTTAAACGGTATACCATACATATCTGTTCGTGCAGTACAGTACAGTTCGTACAGTACAGTATCACAAAAAAGCTGTCGGTTGTTCGGCAATAAAACAAATTTTGGTCTTCTTGCGTATGTGCAAGAGCTCGAATGAAACGTTTTCGATTGTTGACGAATGGAAGGGCCCTGGAACATGGGACTGTTTCGGTTCCGAACTTAAAAATTTATGTTCACATTTTCGTCCACTGCATTGTGACAGTTTATGTATGCTTGCCATAGTACTGTATCTACCAGAGTGCAATATTGTTCTCTGTTGGTATTCCATTTCCTTCACAGGAAAAATAAAAAAGTTAAACAGGAACAAACTGGAACAAACTGGAACAAGCGAAAAATATAAAAAGGAACAAACTGGAACAAACGGAAACAAACTGGAACAACAGAATGCGTTTGTTCCCGTTTGTTCCAGTTTGTTCCAGTTTGTTCCTGTTTATCCTTTTTATCCGAAATGCACTGGTCAGGTGGAACCATAATCGTAATATAGGACAAAATTGCCCACAGGTTGAAGTGACCTCCATACATGTGCGAGCGACTGAATATCCCAACCATGTGTGGTGAACTGGGGGTACCAATGTAATATGGGACGGAATTGCCCAAAGTGGCAAGATGACCTCCAGGGTTGTTTCAAAAAAAAAGTGGTTAATTAAAAAATTTTTTTAAAAAAAAAAAATTTTTTTTTTTGAAACTCAGATTTTGCTTTTTTTTAATAAAAAAAAGTTGCCCAAAATGGGCTGAAATGTCCAAAAATGGCCTTTTTCGAGGCAAAAAATTGGCACTTTTTTTCTGTGGACGGGACAATTTTCCAAAATCGCGCCTGCGGCGCCCTGTATTGTCCCCAAATCCGTACAGGGATGCGCGGGGATGGTCTTTTATAGTGATGTGGCACCGATAATGTACCACTGCATGCTACTACACATGTATATACATAGGTCTGGTGCAAAACCGGGCGCGCAAAGTCGATCTGACACGCAAGATTTGGGCCGTAATCTATATTTTGATGGTCGTATATCAGATATACGGAATTAAGTATATAAAAAAAAGGTGGTGCGCCGCGTTATAAAAATTAGAGAAAAATTGTTTATGAAAAAAAACCCCCAAACGGTGGGGCTCCATAGAATCTGCACAATACTACCGGGTGTCACCACACAAGTTGGGTCTCAGGCGAAAATTTTTCAATTTTTGAAAAATATGTTGGATCGATTTCATTTGTCCTGAAACGTCGTTTGCAACACTTTTTCTAATAAAAAAAATTTTCGACAAAAAAAAAATCAAAAAAAAATTTTTTTTTTTTTTAAAAAAAAGCTCGTTAATAAAAAAATTTTTTTTTCAACCCTGATGACCTCTATACATGTGCGAGCGACTGAATATCCCAACCATAAGCGGGGATCTGGGAGTACAAATGCTGTATGGGACGGAATTGCCCCAGGTGGCAGGGTAACCTCCATGCATGTGCGGGAGACTGAATATCCCAACTATGTGTGGTGAACTGGGGGTACCAATGTAATATGGGACGGAATTGCCCAAAGTGGCAAGATGACCTCTATACATGTGCGAGCGACTGAATATCCCAACTATAAGCGGGGATCTGGGAGTACAAATGCAATATGGGACGGAATTGCCCCAGGTGGCAGGATAACCTCCATGCATGTGCGGGAGACTGAATATCCCAACTATGTGTGGTGAACTGGGGGTACCAATGTAATATGGGACGGAATTGCCCAAAGTGGCAAGATGACCGCTATACATGTGCGAGCGACTGAATATCCCAACCATGAGCGGGGATCGGGGAGTACAAATGCAATATGGGACTCAATTGCCCCAGGTGGCAGGATAAACTCCATGCATGTGCGAGCGACTGAATATCCCAACCATGAGCGGGGATCGGGGAGTACAAATGCAATATGGGACGGAATTGCCCCAGGTGGCAGGATAAACTCCATGCATGTGCGGGAGACTGAGTATCCCAACTATGTGCGGGGATCTAGGAGTACAAATGTAACATGGGACGGAATTGCCCCAGGTGACAGGATAACCTCAATACATGTGCGAGCGACTGAATATCCCAACTATGTGCGGGGATCTGGGAGCACAAATGTAATATGGGGCGGAATTGCTCCAGATGGTGATATGACTATCATACACGAGTGAGCGACTGACTTTTTATGCACACAAAAACGTCGTGACATGGTAGTGAAGCTGACAGACACACGGTGAGCAACTTTGGTCTCCTCACATGCTGTATACCCACGGCATCATTTACAAATTTTAGAAGGCAGAGCCAACTTAAGCTTTCAGTTTGTGTGTTTATGCACACAAGAACGTCGTGAAACGGCAGTAAAGCTGTCGGACAAGCGCTGAGCAACTTAGGTCTCCTCACACAAACCCACGGCATCATTTACCATTTTACGAAGGCAGAGCCAACGTAAGCTTGCAGTCTGTGCGTTTATGCACACAAAAACGTCGTGAAATGGCAGTGAAGCCGTCAGACGCACGGTAAGCAACTTAGAGTTGAAGTATAGATGGTTTGTTTATCTTCGGTATAAGGTATGGAATGAATGATTTACAATAAAGGAATGCTATTTATAGGATTCCGCACTCCTCCCCCCGCCAGGGAGCCTGGGACAAGTGATTTTTGGGAGAAATTGACGGGTTTAAATCACCTTTTATGGGTAACTGTATCACGCGCTCATCAAAGATCAGTGTTAATTCAACTGTTTCAAATGACCGTAACATCCTTTTTTTCATCGTGTGGCTTGCTTCAACTACCATCTCTACTTCAAAGTCCACCATTGTTTCTCACTGTATTTGCCAACATCATCGCTCGAAGCTGCATATCTTTCAGGCTAGTCGTACTCCATCCACAGTCTTCTGCTCGGCTTCTCGGCCACATAATCAACGTTGCACGTCGGCCAATCATCGCGGCACATCGGCTCGCTTCATCAAAGTTTAGTCCACGACTCGATCGGTCCGAAATTTTCTTCATCCAAATTTAGTCCACGACGCTATGGTCCAAAGTTTTCTTGATTCAAATTTATTCCACGACGCTGCGATCCGAATTTTTCTTCACGGCACGACGGCAAAACTTCAGCGCACTCCACGGCGCAGGGCAACTCCATGGCCCAAATCCAATTCGGGGCTCTCCACGGCCCAATAACGGCAAAGTCAGCGAAAGTCAAGGGGAATAATTAATGTCCAGGCAGCTTGGCCATAATTGGACGAAATATCAGCAGAGGCCACGACGTAGGGTTACGGTAATTTTTTCGGCTACTGCGCGAGGATATAGGGGACACGATACCCCGCAGGTCCACCAGTTGAAGTATAGATGGTTTGTTTATCTTCGGTATAAGGTATGGAATGAATGATTTACAATAAAGGAATGCTATTTATAGGATTCCCCACTTTAGGTCTGCTCACACATAACCATGACATCATTTACCATTTTTCAAAGGCAAAGTCAACGGAAGCCTTTAATTTGTGTGTTTGTGCACACAAAAACGTCGTGAAATGGCAGTGAAGCTGTCAGACGCACGGTAAGCAACTTATGTCTGCTCACACATAACCACGGCATCATTTACGATCTCACGAAGGCAGGGCCAACTTAAACTTTCAGTTTGTGTGTTTGTGCACACAAAAACGTCGTGAAATGGCAGTGAAGCTGTCAGACACGCGGCAATCAACTTAGGTCTGCTCACACATAACCGTGACATTATTTACCATGTTACGAGGGCAGAGCTAACGGAAGCCTTTTATTTGTGTGTTTATGCACACAAAAACGTCGTGAAATGGCAGTGAAGCTGTCAGACGCACGGCATGCAACTTAGGTCTCCTCACGCGTAACTACGGCATCAGTTACCATTTTTCAAAGGCAAAGTCAACGGAAGCCTTTAATTTTGTGTGTTTATGCACTCAAAAATGTCGTGAAATGGCAGTGAAGCTGTCAGACGCACGGTAAGCAACTTATGTCTGCTCACACATAACCACGGCATCATTTACCATGTTACGAAGGCAGGGCCAACTTAAACTTTCAGTTTGTTGGTTTTGTGCACACAAAAACGTCGTGAAATGGCAGTGAAGCTGTCGGACGCACGGTAAGCAACTTAGGTCTGCTCACACATAACCACGGCATCATTTACCATGTTACGAAGGCAGGGCCAACTTAAACTTTCAGTTTGTGTGTTTGTGCACACAAAAACGTCGTGAAATGACAATGAAGCTGTCAGACGCACGGTAAGCAACTTAGGTCTGCTCACACATGACCGCGGCATCATTTACCATGTTACGAAGGCAGGGCCAACTTAAACTTTCAGTTTGTTGGTTTTGTGCACACAAAAACGTCGTGAAATGGCAGTGAAGCTGTCGGACGCACGGTAAGCAACTTACGTCTGCTCACACATGACCGCGGCATCATTTACCATGTTACGAAGGCAGGGCCAACTTAAACTTTCAGTTTGTTGGTTTTGTGCACACAAAAACGTCGTGAAATGGCAGTGAAGCTGTCGGACGCACGGTAAGCAACTTACGTCTGCTCACACATGACCGCGGCATCATTTACCATGTTACGAAGGCAGGGCCAACTTAAACTTTCAGTTTGTGTGTTTGTGCACGCAAAAACGTCGTGAAATGGCAGTGAAGTTGTCAGACACGCGGCAATCAACTTAGGCCTGCTCACACATAACCGTGACATTATTTACCATGTTACGAGGGCAGAGCCAACGGAAGCTTTTTATTTGTGTGTTTATGCACACAAAAACGTCGTGAAATGGCAGTGAAGCTGTCAGACGCACGGCATGCAACTTAGGTCTCCTCACGCGTAACTACGGCATCATTTACCATGTTACGAAGGCAAAGTCAACGTAAGCTTCAGTCTGTGTGTTTATGCACACAAAAACGTCGTGAAATGACAGTGAAGCTGTCAGATACAGGCTAAGCAACTTAGTTCTCCTCACAGATACCCATGACATCATTTACCATGTTACGAAGGCAGGGCCAACTTAAACTTTCAGTTTGTGTGTTTGTGCACGCAAAAACGTCGTGAAATGACAGTGAAGCTGTCAGACGCACGGTAAGCAACTTATGTCTGCTCACACATGACCACGGCATCATTTACCATGTTACGAAGGCAGGGCCAACTTAAACTTTCAGTTTGTGTGTTTGTGCACACAAAAACGTCGTGAAATTGCAGTGAAGCTGTCAGACGCACGGTAGGAAACTTAGGTCTGCTCACACATAACCACGGCATCATTTACCATGTTACGAAGGCAGGGCCAACTTAAACTTTCAGTTTGTGTGTTTGTGCACACAAAAACGTCGTGAAATGACAGTGAAGCTGTCAGACGCACGGTAAGCAACTTAGGTCTGCTCACACATAACCACGGCATCATTTACCATGTTACGAAGGCAGGGCCAACTTAAACTTTCAGTTTGTGTGTTTGTGCACACAAAAACGTCGTGAAATGACAGTGAAGCTGTCAGACGCACGGTAAGCAACTTAGGTCTGCTCACACATAACCACGGCATCATTTACCATGTTACGAAGGCAGGGCCAACTTAAACTTTCAGTTTGTGTGTTTGTGCACACAAAAACGTCGTGAAATGACAATGAAGCTGTCAGACGCACGGTAAGCAACTTAGGTCTGCTCACACATAACCGTGACATTATTTACCATGTTACGAGGGCAGAGCTAACGGAAGCTTTTTATTTGTGTGTTTATGCACACAAAAACGTCGTGAAATGGCAGTGAAGCTGTCAGACGCACGGCATGCAACTTAGGTCTCCTCACGCGTAACTACGGCATCAGTTACCATTTTTCAAAGGCAAAGTCAACGGAAGCCTTTAATTTTGTGTGTTTATGCACTCAAAAATGTCGTGAAATGGCAGTGAAGCTGTCAGACGCACGGTAAGCAACTTATGTCTGCTCACACATAACCACGGCATCATTTACCATGTTACGAAGGCAGGGCCAACTTAAACTTTCAGTTTGTGTGTTTGTG
Source organism: Rhynchonema sp. JSB1_4 (assembly GCA_030248065.1). NCBI lineage: Eukaryota > Metazoa > Nematoda > Chromadorea > Monhysterida > Xyalidae > Rhynchonema > Rhynchonema sp. JSB1_4. The sequence goes on along the minus strand of JASAMV010002673.1, from coordinate 1,126 downwards.
CACACAAAAACGTCGTGAAATGGCAGTGAAGCTGTCGGACGCACGGTAAGCAACTTAGGTCTGCTCACACATAACCACGGCATCATTTACCATGTTACGAAGGCAGGGCCAACTTAAACTTTCAGTTTGTGTGTTTGTGCACACAAAAACGTCGTGAAATGACAGTGAAGCTGTCAGACGCACGGTAAGCAACTTAGGTCTGCTCACACATAACCACGGCATCATTTACCATGTTACGAAGGCAGGGCCAACTTAAACTTTCAGTTTGTGTGTTTGTGCACACAAAAACGTCGTGAAATGGCAGTGAAGCTGTCAGACGCACGGTAAGCAACTTAGGTCTGCTCACACATAACCACGGCATCATTTACCATGTTACGAAGGCAGGGCCAACTTAAACTTTCAGTTTGTGTGTTTGTGCACACAAAAACGTCGTGAAATGGCAGTGAAGCTGTCGGACGCACGGTAAGCAACTTAGGTCTGCTCACACATAACCACGGCATCATTTACCATGTTACGAAGGCAGGGCCAACTTAAACTTTCAGTTTGTGTGTTTGTGCACACAAAAACGTCGTGAAATGACAGTGAAGCTGTCAGACGCACGGTAAGCAACTTAGGTCTGCTCACACATAACCACGGCATCATTTACCATGTTACGAAGGCAGGGCCAACTTAAACTTTCAGTTTGTGTGTTTGTGCACACAAAAACGTCGTGAAATGACAGTGAAGCTGTCAGACGCACGGTAAGCAACTTAGGTCTGCTCACACATAACCACGGCATCATTTACCATGTTACGAAGGCAGGGCCAACTTAAACTTTCAGTTTGTGTGTTTGTGCACACAAAAACGTCGTGAAATGGCAGTGAAGCTGTCAGACGCACGGTAAGCAACTTAGGTCTGCTCACACATAACCACGGCATCATTTACCATGTTACGAAGGCAGGGCCAACTTAAACTTTCAGTTTGTGTGTTTGTGCACACAAAAACGTCGTGAAATGACAGTGAAGCTGTCAGACGCACGGTAAGCAACTTAGGTCTGCTCACACATAACCACGGCATCATTTACCATGTTACGAAGGCAGGGCCAACTTAAACTTTCAGTTTGTGTGTTTGTGCACACAAAAACGTC